>CABFVX010002283.1:0-25755 GCA_902151425.1 Timema shepardi | reverse complement strand
ATACATCTTATGTAAGGTTTTTTTTTTATCAATGTTTGTGGTAAGACAAGATAAAAATAAAACTGTCAGCAAATGTTGAAATGTTTTATTTTCATTCATAAATTAGCTCCACTTTAGTTATTCATTTTTAGCCGCATGGTCTAAGGTGCTACTCTCACAGTAGACTTGACTGCTTATGATGGGGAGGTCGAGGTTCGAATCTTGGTCGGGTGTACTGATTGTGTTTTAATCCAAAATTGTTTTCCACTCTTACTCCGCGAAAATGCGGGTGTACTTCGTCTAAGTACAACCTTCCTCATCCGTAAAACCATTAGCGTAGTTAGCAGATAAGCGTGTAACCTGAACAAGTAGTAAGATGCAGTACTAATTTATTTTTTATTAATTTTCACTGTTTTATAAAAATAGTATCAATATCACTAGCTTTATTACCAATCATTACGACTAGAGTTAATTAAATAATTAAAATAATCTAGTTTACAAAATCGTTAAAAAAGACTACGTAAGATAGGGGGTTTGGGGAGAGGGTTACAGAAAATCTTACGCTCCCTTACGTCGGAAAGAGTAANGGGGGCTCGAAAATCAACACCATAACCCCTAAGGGTGAGCAGTAACTTTTAGGCCTATCTCTCAAACCCCATAGAGCAAATACTTTCCCTTCATTATTTTTAATATGACAGAGACCTCTTTTAACTATTAAAGTACATTATAAAGGTATCAAGATTGTCTAACAGATGGCAGCACTAACTCTATTTGACTTAAAAGTGAACTTGTCTCTTTTTTCCTGTACCCTTCAAATAGGTTTGGCACGACATAGCGTATTTAAATAGAATCTGAGGGGGGTAGGGGAGGTAGAGGTCAAACACGCCCAAATATTAACCCCCCCTCAAAAAAAAACCCTAGTAGCTATAACACTGTCGAGGGGGTGGAGGTTAGGGGTTAAAATTTATTTATAAATTAATATTAGCAGTAACGATATTTTGCATTCCCCTTCAATACTAGTTTGACGGGAGATTATTCATAACACCTACCTACAATTTCGATAGTTGTTTTAAATATTTAGCGTGTAACCCAAACGGGTAGTAAGACGCGGTGCTAAATAATGATAATAATAATTTAAATATTTAAATCAACCCCAAGAGAGATTTAATGTTGAAAAACAAATGGCTCTCCTGTTTAAGGACCTCACCATGTAATGCAACGCAGGTATAACAAACACACATACATCTATAGGTAAGGCCATGGAAGACGTAAATTTAGGAGGGTGAAAGTAGAGACTAGTACTTCCTTTGAATTCGTTATTTAAAAAATTAGAATCAATTCCTACCAAACCAATCTCGAACGTTTCCACCGCAGATTTTTAGTTTCTAGCCCACCAAGAGTTTATTTTCTTTAATCTATCTTTCCTTTGTCAATTATTAATGTTGGGTGTGTTGATGACGTCATATTACCTATCAGGGCTAACCGCACATCCACACTAATGGAAGATGGACGAGGAAGATATAACTTAGAATAAGTGTACCTTCGTTCGCGTGGAGAGAAAGTGGGAAATCCTTAAGAAAATATATGTTTCAGTTCACCCATCCGGGATTCCAACCCAGACCTAATCATCATCAGCTAAGCAAACTAAACGAGCACAACGTTTAGTCCTGCCGTTACAGGTGTTGATATTATGTTCTTCTTCTTCTTTGTTTAGTACAGCATCTTACTACCCGTTCGGGCTGTACTCTACTGTACCAATTACTCTAATGGTTTTATGGCCTAAGAAGGTTATATTGAGAGAAAATGTACCTGCATGTGCATGGTGAAAAGTGGAAAACCATCCTGGAAAAACCAACCTTACACCCGACCGAGATTAGAACCTCGATTTCCCCGTCATCAGCAGTCTAGTCCACCGCGATAGTAGCGCGTTAGACCACACGGCCACCGAAGCGGGTTATAAAAAGTTAATCGGTGTAGCGATTAATATACATCAGTTAAATGTTTTTTGGGGGGGAAGGGGACACTTAAGTGGTCGGTGATTATTTCCATTTATTTGAAGACAACTGTTCTCTGTTTTTGCCAGTTTATACTGTCGGCAGTTTTCGGTATTGTTATGCTAGAAGGAGAGAAGAGTGTTTGACCTTGAATGAAGCCCCCGGATGTCCAACACCTGTCCAAGGGTGTCTTGCTTGAGAACTGAGGACTTCTTACCTGAACCTCTGTTGGATACGACCGCCTCGTCAATCCGCTGTTCAGTCCAGCTGTGCGGGCTAGACGCGGCTATACGCCTCAACTTGACACGTCATCACCTCCACTCAGGGACAATGGTGGTTGTAGTCTATGTACCCTGGTTCGATCAGGGACAGCTGGTTGTAGTCTAAGTACCCTGGTTCACTCAGGGACAGAGGTGGTTGTAGTCTTAAATACCCTGGTTCACTCCGGGACAGATGTGGTTGAGGTCTATGTACCCTAGTTCGATCAGGGGCAGAGGTGGTTGTAGTCTTAAATACCCTGGTTCACTCAGGGACAGATGTGGTTGAGGTCTATGTACCCTAGTTCGATCAGGGACAGAGGTGGTTGTAGTCTTAAATACCCTGGTTCACTCAGGGACAGATGTGGTTGAGGTCTATGTACCCTAGTTCGATCAGGGGCAGAGGTGGTTGTAGTCTAGGTACCTTGGTTCACTCAGGGACAGAGGTGGTTGTAATCTTAAATACCCTGGTTCACTCAGGGACAAAGCTGGTTGTAGTCTAAGTACCCTGGTTCACTAATGGACAGAGGTGGTTGTAGTCTAGGTACCTTGGTTCACTCAGTGACAGAGGTGGTTGTAGTCTTAAACACCCTGATTCACTCAGGGACAGCTGGTTGTAGTCTAAGTACCCTGGTTCACTAATGGACAGAGGTGGTTGTAGTCTAAACACCCTGGTTTGATAAGAGACTAATAGGCATAATCGCTGGAACTAGGAGGGGGAAGAGGGAAGAGGTTTTATGGAAAATTGTGCAAATATTATCTACTTACGATTCTCGCCCCCAGTAACATTGAATATAACGTTGTCTCATTCTTTATTTGCATGGCTTGATATTTCTATTTTACTCATAAATGCTATAGCCATTTTAAAAATATTTTAGTTTTAAAAAAATCATTCATTTTAAACCACCCTTAGATGAATTTTTACCAAAAACAAACAAATGTAGGGCTTACAGCGTTATTTGACCGGTAAAACACTCCTTAGATATCCATTTTAAACAAAACACGTTAGAGCCATCGAAAGATTTGGAGTTTAGACAAATCATTCATCGGTAAACTAACCTTAATTCGAGAGTTAGGATAAAAATTAGAACAGTGTCTCGAGGCGTAGCCCTATAAAGTCTACATATCATGTTTGATCAAAATTTATCAAAATCTATCAAATAGTTTCAGATCTTTGCCCAGGGACAGACCGGCAGAAATAGGGATACACAGATTATCAAACTCACTTTTCTTGGTTTCGAGAATGGATAAAACGTAAAGATTCATCATAGACTAGAGACAGCAATTTTCAAGATTACAATACTTTATCTTTATATGAGAAAATTAGAAAAATCAATAAAGCTAAGGTTTAAACAAAAGATAGAATACATATCCCTACGTTGAGCTAAGTTTATTCACATACCGATGTGTTTTTTTATTTAACTTAACTTTACATGTATATAACGTCATTTTGCGCCCCGTCCCCCATTTATACTCCACCTCCCTCTTGTTCAAAAAACTTTCCGGGGGGCCCTGATGGTATGCATGTGATATAGGAGGTTTTGCCTTATTTGCTAACGTTATCCTATAGAGAAAGTATTGTAATCATGAACATTTTAGAACCCGAAATTATGATGGATATTGACGTTCAATTTGTCTCCAGTCTAAAAAAAAAAGTTAGTCTTAACATTATTTTTGTATATTTGTATGCCCGTTTGTCCATATTTCCGGCCCCTTTGTCTATCTATCTAGCTATCTGTGTCCGAGGATACAAATGAGACTGTTTGCTAGATTTCGTTCAAAATAGATATTTATATGTTATATTAATGGTCACACTGACAAATAGTGAAATCTTCGAAATCTTTCGAAAAATAGCTTGGAAGGTTTTATTTACATGGGATATCTGAGGAGTGATTTACATGTTAAAAAAACACTGCATACTTGTATTTTAATGACAACATATTTTTGAAATTTTTTTTCCAAACCTTTTGTGAGAATGTTCCATTGTGGTTTTTTTTAGTAGTACTGAATAAATATGTATGCTGCCTCTGCTACTTGCGAACGCTTATTGTTTGTTTGTTTTATAGGTTTTGTTTTATTTTGACATACAACCATATACATAAATGCGTGAACAAAAACACGAGAAACATAAAGGGATAGACATTAACACCAGCCCCAAGGGGCTCTCGAAAATGGACACGACATGGGGATACGTACAAACACAACAAGAATGGTAATGGCGCCCTTTCGGGCTGAAATTTGCGATCAACAGGTTAGGGGTGGGAAAATTTTACAAAAAAACCCACCCCATCGCTCATAGCGGGTCACCAAGACCAGGACAACACGTACAATGTACAAAGGGGAGGGACAGACGGAAGACAGTGGAAGGGTAACAAGAAACGAAAGAAAACACAAATATATATACATATATATAGAACGATTATGATGTGATTGTTTTGCTTGTGAATGGCCAACCCACGATGACAATCGGCGGGGTTGGCGAACGCTTAATCATCACACCACCGATATCGAAGCACAAATGAACCAGATGGAAATAATTATGTAGATTAGTTACCAACCATTGGAATACGTGGCGAATATGTTATGTTCTAGTCTGGACACGGCTTGAGAGGCTCCCAGTAAAGGTGTGTTCTTGCTAGATGGAAGGTTAGTGTATCACTTTACAATCAATGGCAGCAAGTGATGTTGAGGTTAGCCACAGAGCAGCGTCCGGTGGGCCGCGGGCCGATATATGAACACGAGAGAAGGGTAACTTACTACGTCGTATGTTAATTGGGTTTCATCTACTGAGCTACAGGGCGGCGCGCAAGTCACACAACAACTTTTCATAGGAAGAACCGTAAACCGTAAATTACAGTTACTATTTACTTTCACGTAGTCATCATACGTGTCTCACTTTTGATGACTTTTGCTTACCGAAAAATATAAGTCTCTACAAACTATGGCTAATTTATTGCTAGCATATAGAAATACCAACATATTAAAAAAAAGCCTTTTCAAAACTCCCCTTTACAATTTAAATATGACACCCACACCACTCATACCCAGACACTGCACAATCCCCGGACGTTAGTAACATTTATCTTTGACCGTGTCATTATTTAATTTACTGTGACCTACTTCTATGGCCGCACGGTCTAAGGCATCACCCTCGCAATAGACTAGACTGCCGATGACAGGGAGAGCGGGGATAGAACCCTGGTAGGGTGCACTGAGGGTGGTTTTCCTATCTTCTTTCACGCAAATGTGGGTACACTTACTCCAAATTCAACCTTCACCATACCTAAATCTATATTAATAAAATTAAGAGTTTGTCTGTAATTATCATTGAGCGATATTTACCAAACACGGAGGTCTGAAATTTAAATATTAGTAGCCCTTGTACACACACATGTGCACATGGAGGCCGGAATTTTAAAATTTGGGCTAGGTTTTTTTTTAATTAATTAAAAACTGGCTCGGAAGTAATAAAATAAAGATTTGTTTCTGTATGTTTGAAGAAAAGAATAGCAATATATATTGCATGGCTACCATGGGTACTTCTGTTAGTGATTGCGTGGCTACCATGGGTACTTCTGTTAGTGATTGCGTGGCTACCATGGGTACTTCTGTTAGTGGTTGCGTGGCTACCATGGGTACTTCTGTTAGTGATTGCGTGGCTACCATGGGTACTTCTGTTAGTGGTAACTCGTACAAGTAGTAAGACGCGGCGCTTTAAAATAATCACTGTAGTTTTACAAGCTTATTACTACTAGACAGTGCATGTCTAGCCAGGTGCTTTGTGGCTGTGACGTCATTATTTTGAAGATGGTGTGTGGCAGGTTGCAGCACATGTTGGATCTATTGGCTGTAGATTATAATATGAGTTGTCTGCATCTCTATACACAATAATGCTATAATTATTATAGACTGTCATTTGTTTTTAAGAGTCAAGTTTAATGCATACCTAAAATATACATATTTAAATTTCATTAAAAAAATAATGCTTCTTCGAACAGTAAAAGTCAGTGGTGGTCAGAGACAAAGAAGACTTCGTTAAATATATGACTGGTCATAATACAAATTATTCATTACCTACAGCTTATAAACAAGTGATTTAAAATCCAGTTTACAAGCTCGGTTAATAGACCTTTCAGTTGAGATATTAATCACTCAATATTTTAGAAATTCCGTAGGCTACGTCTTATTATAAAAAAACAACACAATTAATCGATGTATCTATCTGAGAATATGTACAACACTCACCAACTATCTATCTGTACTTTGCTTGAATCCCGGCAGGGATATTTCTTAATTTTGGAATGAAATCGGATAAACCGAGAAGGGTTCGGACCAAATTGAGATTAATTTGCTCGCTCAGAATGATGTTTTGAGGTAATGAACATGAGGGGAGTGGGAGGTAAATATAGAAAGCAATATATTACTTATTTTATCAATAATACTTTTGATTAACATTAATTACATTTTACTGACATTAAAAACAGTTGTATTTATGGTGCAAGTTTAAAGAATACTCAGGAGTCATCCATAAACCATGTAACGCTTTTTTCTTATCTATTTTGATCCTTCCTACCCCACTCCTCCATGTAACACCAAGTTTACATTTATATTGGACCCTCAACCCCTCAAACCTGTGTTACGTAACTTTCCACATCAATGTCATTATTTCATAAAGGAAGTTTTGTGACTCTAAAAGAGACTCTCAGATTTAATGATACTCAAAATTAGAAGTTATCTATACGCTATGTTTATCACCGGTGAAAGGATGAACAAAAGTGTTGATCCCCCCCCCACCGCCATGTAACATCATGTAGATATTAGAGTTCCCCTTTCTCAACAGCGTCACGTGGTTTATGGATGACCATTAATTTTACCCCAGTGGATGTAAGACTTGCCGTTTAGCAAATTAAATGATTACATTGTATTCCGGATAATTGGAGCACCGGTTAATTGGGCCAACCGTTTATTTAAGACAAAATTAGAAGAACAAAAACTAAACAAGAATTTAGTTAGATTTTTTTCCACTTGTTTGGGCCAATTTTCCGCCTAATTGGGGTGGTAAATGTCATGATTGAACAACAAAATGTGTGTACTAATATAATTTAAATACAGTGTGATTTTTTTAAAATACAACATTCCTTTAATTTTATTCATTCACTTTGCTACGTTAAATTGTGTTTTTCAGCTCATTGGCTAAAATTTTGCTTAATTGAGGCAGCCGCTTAATTGTGACAGATTGATCTAATCCCGAAGTGTCCCAATTAACAGGAATCCACTGAATATTATTATATTTTTCCTTACAGATTTAGCAATATATCTAATAGGAACTAAATTTTCAATTATTAGCCAGTCAATGAGAATGAAACATATTAAAATTTCACATTTAGATATTTATCGGTTTCCTTAAAATTTAATATTTCGATCTAAAACCTATTTTATAGTTTAAGGTTGTAAGAGAGAAATTTATTGCTGAAGGGCTATTTAATACCTGGAGGTGAACTGATGGTAGGGTTAGGGTGTCTGACTTCTTTGCTGGAGTCCGGGGTTCAATTCTTGGTTCCGACACAGATGTATCTGATTTCTAAGCCTTTACTTCACCTCTGACAAGACGTGTATTAATCATAATTGCGTATAAGCCGAACGGGTAGTAAGACGCGGTGCTAATAATAATAATACCTACAGTGACTAACAGGTTTGTCCTCCAACAAGAGATATCAAGGATTAAATTCCCTTTGAAGCACTTTATAAAGTCTCTTTAAAATATGATTTAGGTTGTAACGGCTATGAATTGTAAGAACTCTTGGTCATTCGACCACCAACATTTTATTTCACAATTTTAACAAGTGCTTAGTAATTATTATAAAAATAGTGATTCAATGGATTCAAATCATTACAGTTCACGAGATATAAGGGGTTAAGCTCGCTAATTTACTATTTTCCTGTTCCATTGTTAAGGTAAAGTAATGAATATATTAGGGTATGGGGCTGAAATTTAGTACAACTGGGAATTTATATTAGGAGTAGAGAATTAAATAGGTATAAAATTATTAATAATAATAATGACCAACATCATATTATTTAATATTTCAATGAAAGATTAAGAATTTAATATTAATAATATTAAAAATAATAATATTGATATTAGGCTCTAAGTAATATGTACATTAAATATTTATAGTATCTATATTATTGGTATTATTAATATTATTATTCAACTATTTCATTTTGTACATCTTATTATGAATGTCTTTTTGTTCTATATTCAAGCTCCATAAATTACTTTACCTTAATGTAACTTAAAAAGCATAAAATAGCAAGTTTGACTCCTTTTAAGATTGGGCTGTAACGAGTGGAAGGAAAAGACAATGTTTTTGTAGTTTTTATATCAAAATAAATCAAATATTTCTCCAGTACAAACAGAGATTAAGTTTTCTTCTCATGTTGACAACAGTTGTTGAATATCTGTCAAGGGTGTCCTGGAATGTGATGATAACTTTTCATCTTCATTTAAAAAGTTAGTCATTTAATGTTGCTATGCTAATGACAGATATTTAACAACTGTTGAATCGCCAGGTGTGGATTTTTTTTAAATCAATACGTCATACTACCTGTTCAGATTATATGCATATATAATTATTCGCTTTGCTCATTAGGGACTACGCCCCCAAATCCCCAATGAGTTTTCTTTGCAAGTAGATGTAAACTAATGTAATTCCAGAGCCGTTTTTTTATAGGTCTTATCGTTTAGCCACAAGAGACCTCCAAAGAAAGATCCGCACTAACTTTAAAGTTGCTCCGCCATTTTGATTTTTTTTCAGGGGCTAGAAACTAAATTTTTTACCTTTTTGGAATTTTCCCGTCGGTTACAGGCTAGAAGCTATAATTTTGCCAAATTTCAAGTTTCTAACTCATCTGGAAATGAATAAACATTAATGACAGTGAGTGAGCATGTGGCTTTATAGTAGTATCATTTTAATGGGGTACGGGTGAGGAAGGATCCAAATTATAGGTAATTTACTCTCATTTCTGATTGGGTTTCGAAACCTCATCTAGAGTGTACCGAAGATGGGTTTTCCACTTTCCATCCTTGCAACTGTGGGTGCTCTTCTTCAAAATCAACCTTACAGCTCTCCTAATGAACGTTAATGTATTGTATTATTATTATCACCACGTCTTACTACCCGTTCGGGTTATACACACTTACGCTAATGTGTAATGGTAGGGTGGCTGTGAGATGAAATGAGGGACCTACAGTTTAACGTGGAATCCGAACCACGGTGGAGGCCTGGCATTCCCCACATTAATGTATTGTAAATTGTCTATAAAAATAGACAAACCAGAACAAATTGTCCACCCTCTCCACTGGACTAAATCTGTGATTCCCGAAGAGTGTTAGTTGCTCGGTTGTTCCGCTCAGCGCTGGAAGGGAAGCAGCCACGCGAATGAAGGACCACGTGACCAGGTGCGGCACGCGTCCCCTCCCTTCCCTCCACCCACCCAGGAGACCAGAAAACACCCTCAAGGAGCCACAAGGCACCTTTTCTCTTAATAAAAGAAGTAGAAACTAAAAAGCCAGCAGCAGAAGGGAGGATGTCTCGCGTTGTTTGGAAGTGGTGGGGTAGGTTCTCTCGTCTTGAAGATGTTCCCACGGGTCGGCTCGGCACGGCCCGGTCCTCACAGCTGCAAGCCGGGCCGTCCCGGGCCTATATTATACCTTGTTTGGAAGCATCGAGAGACTTCGATGATAGGGTCTGATAGTAGCTCCTAGGTTCCGAGGGCTGTACACTGAGAAGATATCTACACAATGTAGGATCAACGATGGAAATAACAAGTGCAGTCCGATTTAGATAGGAAGGAACTTTTTTGACAGTTATAAAAACTACTAAAGCAATCTTCACAAACCTAATTTTCATATAAAGGGCCTTTTAGAAAATACAAACCTTTTACTACTTTATTAGTGTTATTTGATAGGTATTGTGATATTCATCAAAAGTTCCAGCTGAAGATCAATTGAGCTGACGTATGGACAGGTGGAAGTAGATATAGTAACTTACGATATTAATGTATATCCATCTATGACGTCACTTATGTAAAAAAATTAATATTGTTCCACAGTTGCTAATAAAGTGTCAACCCTTCACGTAGCTGTGGTATTTGGTTCCGAGTAAAAATATATCATAAATATAATCTTATTAAGGCGGCCACCTCGGTCAGCTTAGACTATGGTCTGTGTAATTTTCCGAAACTTTCGCTATTCTGTTTAAGCTTATACTCCTTTTCACCCCTCACCAACAACCAGCTTTTGTCATGTCAACAAGAAACAGATAAGACAAAACTACAACATTTCTTATCTCAAGGAATAGAGGAAAGCCTGCTGCTAGATCTCATGTGTCGTAGCATTTTATATTGTGAGCCTATCAAACAATTACTGTATTTGTTAGAAGGCTAAATCTAGAGCCCTTTTTCATCGAGCCTAGTCTCATAGCTTCCGTGAATATACTTACAAAATCGTCGAAAATAAGCAAATATCACATTTTGATCAATAATATCAATTAGCCATTTACAAATGAAATAACACTATAAATAGATTAAAGTTTTGTCATTGCCAACCTCTAAAAAAAATCTTCCTATCAGAATCCCACAATTGCTAGTTTTTATTTTATTTACTTATTTGAGGCATTTAAAGTGCACTTTATGAACCGACTGATTATATAAGCACACGAGAATTTTTATGAGCGAGAGCGAAAGAACCTACCAATTTTGCCGGGAAAGGTATTTTAACTTATTTTCGGGGTTCTTTTACATGCCACACGGTCTTGGGGTAAAGTGCTCGCCTCAGGACCCGATGTTTTGGGGGTTCAAACCCAACCAGGGTTGATGGAGTTTTCTTGAGCGATAAAAATCCTTAGCACAACTTCCTTCGGAGGGGAAGTAAAGTCCCCGGTCCCGTGTCGATTGTGGCGTGTAGAAGAACCCTGGAGGGTGTGTGAAAATACCTTTACCGGCAAAATTGGTAGGCTCATTCACCCTCGATTATAGCCCTTCTCGTGAGCTGATATAATCAGTCGGTTCATAAAATATACGTTAAATACCTCAAATAAATAAAACACTTTTCACAATCGACAAGGGGTCAAAGGCTTTACTTTTTATTTAGAGCAAACTGTGCTATGTATTTTTATCACTTAAAAAATCCGTTGAAAATCGGGTCCCCAGGAGAGCACTTCTTCAAGACCACTGGTGCCCACTCGAACGTGAAGGATGTTGTAGTAACTAATAAATTTGGACAACCTTGTTTTTAATCACAGCCCACACAAGTAAAATAGAAACTAAGCGTGTATCGTTAAAAAACACATGTGATCATTTTATTTGGTACACCATATACAACATTTTGTACCTTGAAAATACTAGATTCCTTTTATTTTGGTGTATATTATTCCTCCGAAAGTTGAAGTGAACCGAAATTGATGATTTTTGATATTATTGACATCATTTATACCATCAAACGTAGAAGGTTTGGTCCAAGGCCGTAGCCAAACAGTAATTTCAAGGGGGTTTGGTGGGGAAATCCCTCAATTGCCTAAGGCTAGAAAAAATTCTAAGTGATAAACAGTCTTAGTAGCTTTCCGAAGTGCTTTTTACGGCTACGTAGCCTCATAATTTGTACTTGTACATTAATTTTGATATAGATGAACCATAAATAAAGCCATCCATATTTTGTTCATAAAATTTCGGGAGGGGGTGGGTTGGAGCCCCAAACCCCCTCTCCCTGACTACGGCCTTGGTTTGGTCACCCTTGTTACCTAGTTCTTGATTTCCAACTTTCAAGAACAAAATAAAGAATTAAACGATAGTGAATGCTAAGAAATGGAACCCTATTTAGTTCAAAACTTAAGCTTGAACAAAATATTTTTTTATTTGTTTACTTCCTGCTCACCATTTTTATCTTTTAAAATATATTTATGTCTACTATTTAAACTCATTGAATTATTGTTAGTATGGTTAGTATGTCTATACTTTAGAATCTAGACATACTAACACTGATAGATAATATAATATAGCATTGTTTCATGGTACTTTTTGATATAAACACAATCGAAATGGTCATTTCAAAGTCCAAGCACCATTGACTTCAAGATTGGGGGCAGAAGGCAAAGCAGTTTTTAGGTGCAGGTACAGTAGCCCCATGACTTCTTTGGTGCTGACTGACAGCTTTAAATAGTTACCAGACCAAATTACGTATCCCTACGCCGAATTAGATGATCTGCAAAAACATGTGTTTAGAAGCTGTCACTTATGACGGTCAAAATTTAGGTATATACCTAAATGTTGACTCTCAGAAGTCAGCTGTGAGCTGTCAGTCAGCACCAAAGAAGCTACGGGGCTACTGTAGACCTTGACGCGTTTTCAAAATTAGATTTATAGAAAAATTAGTTTTAAAATAAGCATTGAGTTATTTCATGAGTGTAAATATGAGGAAAGCCCATCTGGGGATAGTTAGAAGTGGTGCACAGTATAAAAACAATTCTTCGCCCAACTTAAGACTTGTTTGGAAATACTCTAGTATTACATTATTTAGTAGTAATAATATAATATGTCTCGTTTGGGTTACATCACTCGTAGTCTAGTAGTGGAAATATTAGCCAGTACTAAATGTACCGCTGTCCAGGGCACGGACGAATATATTAATCTTACATCCTAGCCATGTCCCCCTGAGATGAGGGTGTTAGTGAATATGAGGGTATGGAACCAGTGGAAACACTTAAACCTAACTTAAGCCTAACTAATCAAACTCGTGTGACCATTCGGGTGATAATTCCCTTCTAAGGAGAAATAACCAAGGGGACGGTTATTTATATGAAATTATCATTTTGATCTGCTACGTAATACAATTTAAGTTATGTTCTTGGTAATAGATCAAGGTTGGTCGAAACATCAGTGAATGCGCGTGCCATAATCTTCACGTTCACCTCTTTACACCATAGATCTACCAGTCCTGAGCTAGGATCTCCACGTTCGCCTCTTTACACCATAGGTCCACCAGTCCTGAGCTAGGATCTTCAAGTTCACCTCTTTACACCATAGATCCACCAGTCCTGAGCTAGGATCTTCACGTTCTCCTCTTTACACCATAGATCCACCAGTCCTGAGCTAGGATCTTCACGTTCACCTCTTTACACCATAGATCCACCAGTCCTGAGCTAGGATCTCCACGTTCGCCTCTTTACACCATAGGTCCACCAGTCCTGAGCTAGGATCTTCACGTTCGCCTCTTTACACCATAGATCCACCAGTCCTGAGCTAGGATCTTCACGTTCACCTCTTTACACCATAGATCCACCAGTCCTGAGCTAGGATCTCCACGTTCGCCTCTTTACACCATAGGTCCACCAGTCCTGAGCTAGGATCTTCACGTTCGCCTCTTTACACCATAGATCCACCAGTCCTGAGCTAGGATCTTCACGTTCACCTCTTTACACCATAGATCCACCAGTCCTGAGCTAGGATCTCCACGTTCGCCTCTTTACACCATAGGTCCACCAGTCCTGAGCTAGGATCTTCACGTTCGCCTCTTTACACCATAGATCCACCAGTCCTGAGCTAGGATCTTCACGTTCACCTCTTTACACCATAGATCCACCAGTCCTGAGCTAGGATCTCCACGTTCGCCTCTTTACACCATAGGTCCACCAGTCCTGAGCTAGGATCTTCACGTTCGCCTCTTTACACCATAGATCCACCAGTCCTGAGCTAGGATCTTCACGTTCACCTCTTTACACCATAGATCCACCAGTCCTGAGCTAGGATCTCCACGTTCGCCTCTTTACACCATAGGTCCACCAGTCCTGAGCTAGGATCTTCACGTTCGCCTCTTTACACCATAGATCCACCAGTCCTGAGCTAGGATCTTCACGTTCACCTCTTTACACCATAGATCCACCAGTCCTGAGCTAGGATCTCCACGTTCGCCTCTTTACACCATAGGTCCACCAGTCCTGAGCTAGGATCTTCACGTTCGCCTCTTTACACCATAGATCCACCAGTCCTGAGCTAGGATCTTCACGTTCACCTCTTTACACCATAGATCCACCAGTCCTGAGCTAGGATCTCCACGTTCGCCTCTTTACACCATAGGTCCACCAGTCCTGAGCTAGGATCTTCACGTTCGCCTCTTTACACCATAGATCCACCAGTCCTGAGCTAGGATCTTCACGTTCACCTCTTTACACCATAGATCCACCAGTCCTGAGCTAGGATCTCCACGTTCGCCTCTTTACACCATAGGTCCACCAGTCCTGAGCTAGGATCTTCACGTTCGCCTCTTTACACCATAGATCCACCAGTCCTGAGCTAGGATCTTCACGTTCACCTCTTTACACCATAGATCCACCAGTCCTGAGCTAGGATCTCCACGTTCGCCTCTTTACACCATAGGTCCACCAGTCCTGAGCTAGGATCTTCACGTTCGCCTCTTTACACCATAGATCCACCAGTCCTGAGCTAGGATCTTCACGTTCACCTCTTTACACCATAGATCCACCAGTCCTGAGCTAGGATCTCCACGTTCGCCTCTTTACACCATAGGTCCACCAGTCCTGAGCTAGGATCTTCACGTTCGCCTCTTTACACCATAGATCCACCAGTCCTGAGCTAGGATCTTCACGTTCACCTCTTTACACCATAGATCCACCAGTCCTGAGCTAGGATCTCCACGTTCGCCTCTTTACACCATAGGTCCACCAGTCCTGAGCTAGGATCTTCACGTTCACCTCTTTACACCATAGATCCACCAGTCCTGAGCTAGGATCTCCACGTTCGCCTCTTTACACCATAGGTCCACCAGTCCTGAGCTAGGATCTTCACGTTCGCCTCTTTACACCATAGATCCACCAGTCCTGAGCTAGGATCTTCACGTTCACCTCTTTACACCATAGATCCACCAGTCCTGAGCTAGGATCTCCACGTTCGCCTCTTTACACCATAGATCCACCAGCTCTGAGCTGGGATTTCCACGTTCGCCTCTTCACACCATAGATCCACTAGTCCTGAGCTAGGATCTCCACGTTCGCCTTTTTACACCATATATCTACCAGTCCTGAGCTAGGATCTCCACGTTCGCCTTTTTACACCATAGATCTACCAGTCCTGAGCTAGGATCTCCACGTTCGCCTCTTTACACCATAGATCTACCAGTCCTGAGCTAGGATCTCCACGTTCGCCTTCTTACACCATAAATCCACCAGTCCTGAGCTAGGATATCCACGTTCGCCTCTTTACACCATAGATCTACCAGTCCTGAGCTAGGATCTCAATTTTCGCCTCTTTACACCATAGATCCACCAGTCCTGAGCTAGGATCTCCACGTTCACCTCTTTACACCTATAGATCCACCAGCTCTGAGCTAGGATCTTCACGTTCACCTCTTTACACCATAGATCCACCAGCTCTGAGCTAGGATCTCCACGTTTTCCTCTTTACACTATAGATCCACCAGTCCTGAGCTAGGCATTTCATTATGGTTATTTTTATCCCCACGTGAGTGTGAAATCAAACTCTAACTCTGTAATAGATATTTGATGCATGTATTTTAAATCATTATTGTATATTTTGAATATTGAAAATCTTATATTTTCCCAATTTTTTAATTTTGGTTTGCGAAATACTCTAAGCAATATTGGTTAAATCATGTAAATAAAAATTCTCACTGTCGAGTATTTGGAGTGAGATATCAATCATAGTTTGAAATTGTCCTAGGACGGGGTCGTGCTGTAAAAGTTTTGTAGACAAGTGGGACGGTCAGTCATGTCCCGCGGACCGGATGTAGCCTATAGGCCGTGAGTTTGCTAACCCTGGCCTAAAGCATATTCCAGAAATTAAAATGATCAATTGATTGATACATCAGTTACTAAAACATCAGTATAAATATATCAATGTTTTTGTAAACAAATCGATATATTTTTTATATCGATGTTTCATATCTGCCTCTAGTATCCAGTTTCAACCAGACAGTATCTGCTCTTCATGACGACCGACCAGATTAAACAAAGGTTTCACAATTTTTCTCCTCCCCTAGTCCTCTTATTCTCCTCCCGACTGTCTTACTCATTTGTTCTGTCCAGCCTTTGACGCCGCTTAAAGGGAGGGGGGTTTAGGACCTACTTGTAAAGTGCTCCCTCCTAATTAATTTCTATCAACTTCCTGTGACAATCCAATTCACGCACATTCACTCGTCAGTTGATGTAATTTGTCGGTTTGTAAAATGAGTAATGGTTCAGGTGGTTCAAGCAATTACTGTATTAAACTATTAACCAACTACAGGCCCACACAAACAAAGGTGACAGACTCATCTTGTTTAGTTTACAGTTAATGGCAAGGTCGGGATTCGAACACTTGCTGGGCCTACAGTATGAAGGCGTCTTCCTCTCTTAAATGTTTCCCCTCCCTCACTAAAATGTGGGTATATTTCCTCTGATTTTTACTTTTCTCCTCGTTAACCCAATAACAAAATAAGAAGAAAAAAACAATCGCCGTCAGAGTTGCACTAATGGTTAGAACACCTGACTCTGACCTGGGCAGCTGATGTTGATCGACAGAAATTAATAAAATTTCGCTAAAAGTAGTTTTAGGCTCTACATTCTCACCGTGGAGTGGTTCTGAAAATATTATCCTTGTCTTAAATATTTCTCATCTTGAACCTTAAAACGTATCCTCATTCATTTTCCTTGGAAGGAGTATTATTGATAGTTGGCAGCCCAATGCGAGTAAAAGTAGACAACCCATATACCTGGCCACCCCTGACACGAGCATGTTTCTTGAATGAGTCTCACCCTCTGTTGGCCACCCCTGACACCAAGCATGTTTCATGAATGAGTTTCCCCCTCTGTTGGCCACCCCTGACACCAAGAATGTTTCACGAATGAGTCCCCTCCTTGGTTGGCCACCCCTGACACCAAGCATGTTTCACGAATGAGTCCCCTCCTTGGTTGGCCACCCCTGACATGTTTCATGAATGAGTTTCCCCCTCTGTTGGCTATCCCTGCAACTACACCACCAGGATGTTTACCCCCAATCATTCTTCTCCTCTGCCTCCAGTCTACTATTCCGGAAGTTATGAAACTTTATCCCCTGATATGAAATTGTATCCATTTCGGACGTATCCTCGCCCCTGCAACCCAGGTATACAACCTACTCATGAATGAATTTACACACTACTACACATCCTGTTGGTTTATCCTCGACAAGCGGCGGACTCATTCATCAAACTCTTCTAAACGTCCAGTTAGCATATTTCAGTCTTGGCCGAGATTTGGCACGGCTAAATAAATAATACAGTTCGTTAGAAAAGTGCTTAAATGTTTTTTTTCTGCATCCCACTACCAATCCAGACTCCGCGCATTTAATTACACCAATTAATACGACAAAATAAAGTTGAGTTGTGAATATATATATATGTACACTCTGTCAAGGTTGTAAGGTAGCAACTGCTGGCTCAGCCTTTGCGGTATGCAATGTGGGTACTTGGTGTCTCCAAGCTTAAGGTAAAGATAAGGAGGTGTAGGGAAGGTCAGGAAGCAGTCTTATCTCAACAATACAGAAAAAAAACTAACAATTTTACTAAAGAAAATTATTAATATTGTATAGCAATAATATTATAAGTACAACTTAAATAAGCTTAGCAACATAGAGTTTAGATTATAAAAAATATGTTTCATTAAAAAATAACTAAACTTATTACAAATAAATGTCTGTAATGTTAGTTTGAGTGCACAGGAAATTTGTAATTTACAACAAAGTAGTGTGGTTACATAATATTAGATTTTACAAACAAAGCCAAGGATAACATATTATATTTATTGTAGTTAGATTATAAACACATTATTATTGTGAATTTGTAAAATATAAAACACCATTTTACAGTGGTCTAAGCTCTTGATTTTCGAGCAGTAGTTTTTAGTCTATAAATTCAGCTACTCATTGGTTATTTCTGAAGTGAATGATATTCAGGGTAAAGCATAAATATGTATGACTACTAGCCCCAGGACAAACCAGTATGGCCACAAAATCTCGGAAAGAAAAAAATCCTGACTTTTTACAAATCTGGATAACTAAAACTCATGTCGGACTTGATATGTATGCTAAAAATAAAATAAAAACCTTATAAAATTATATTTTTAGGATGCACTCAAAAATACGTTAATGTAACTTAATTACAATCAATGTTTGGATAAGATACAATTTAAATACATTTCTCATCTCTAGACAACCAAATGAAGGTTAACTTTCCCCCTGACCAATTAAAAAATTTCCCCGATTCTTTTAACAGATTTAAAATTCTGAAACCTATAAATTTTTATATTTTTTCTTGTTGTGTCCATCCTGCAGGTCTCCATAGAGATACCCGAATGAGAGTCTGGAGGAAGAATGATGTAACACTTGACTTTAATGAAACAAAACTTAAATGCAATCTAAGTTCTAATAGTTTAACTGTTCTACTTGCATGGATATGTTGAGCAGGACTAGAATATCTGCTTACTATCACCTAATTGACCTGAAAACGTATCAACCTAGGCTTTTTAAACCACAACTGTGTTTCACGATTATATAAATAGATAACATTTTGTGTAAAGCTAACATAAAGCTGTAAATTTTAAAATAAATGTAATAATTGGGAAAATCACTATTCCATATTTTAATTTTTTGTTTATTTTGAATGTTTGGCTAAATATTCTTCTGATGTCAAAATAAATATATTATAACAACAAAGAACTTAGTTTATCAATCCAGGACAAGATAAGTATTAGATAAAAGATATGCTTATAAAAATATAACAATAAATAATCGAGGCCAACGAATCAATTGCAACAATAACAACCAAGTCTACATAATCTTATAGGACTACATGTAGAATGTAGTTATAATGTATGTATTCATAAACATACCTTTGGTCATAGAAGAAGAAAAATAGTTTCCACTATGATTAAACTATGATTATCTTTCTTTAGATTGAAAACCAAAATATTATTGTTTTACTTTTAAATTCCTTCTACCAGATTTGAATTTTATTTTTAGCTTATAAAAATAAATTCAAAATTTTGCCTTGAAAGTTGTAGTAATATCATTTCTACCAAAATAAATACCACATGAATTTAATTTCAAGCCACTTAATTGATTAGAAGAACTCCTCTTTCCCCCTCACAGCCAAACTAAAATATCTCCCAATAAAAATAACAATATTTTGGGTTGTGACAGTGAACAAAAACAATAATAATAATAAGTCTCAAATTAACTCATAAAGGCTACTCAAAGTCTCACTCAATAATTATCCTTATGAGACAACAATACTTAATTAATAATCATAAGAGGAAACTAAACTTATAATTGTTTTAAATTTTTTATTTGGATGTAATATTTTTATAATCCCTTACCAACTAATATTTAATTTTATTTTTAAACTGAATTGACATATTAAAAAAAATCTTAATATATTTTCCATAAATACTTGGTTCTTAAAAAGTAGAAAATAGTAGATACTTTCAAACAAATAATAATAATAATAATAATAATAAAATCAAAAGTTCTTGGCAGACCATAATACTAATATTGTATTATCACAACATTGAATATACACTTAGTTTAAAAAAATATTTCAATAGTATCTATTTTTTTAGTTTAATGTTGTGATGTTAGGTTAATAATCTTTTACATGCATTTTGAGATTATTTAAAAACATGTAATATGTAAATATTATGTAATTGCCTACTTATAAGCTACTCTACTACAATTTTATTTTAATCTTTAATACATTTTGAAGCCTCACATTGAAATATTTTAACACAAATTTTGTATAGAATTATTTGTATGGTTGACCAATGAGGGCAATAATAATTATTGTGTCATACAAATATGATATTTGAGCAATTTAAGCTTCACAAAAGAGTTTAAAAAGTATTGTTTTGTAGGTTGGGTGAGTCTCTGTAAACAACGACTTTTCGGTCCATGTTATCTTTGTTTACTGTGTTTTAACCATCCACTGCTTCCTCATGTTCATAAAAAAGAAATAATATATAAATCTTCCTAAAAAGATGATCAAAATTAGATACTTGACAGAATTATTGTCATTTGGCATCATGAAAAATGTAAGAAATGATAAATCTATCACACCATTGATGAATTATATTCCATGAAAACATTTACAATAATTTATTCCTATTATTCCTTATAAATTTAATTTTATTGTTCATATATATTGTGAATATATTTTAAAATATTTAATCAAAGGTAACAAAACAGGTTTTTTTTTTGTCTTAGATGGGTTTTATGTCACTGTTGTTCCTTAGTTTTTAATAGTCCATGACATCAACTAGTAGTCCTAGTCATAAACTGCTGGAATAAGAGGCAGCCATATTGAGATTAAAAAGTATAGAAACAGTATAATTTGCAGTGTATTATAAATGTGTATTTTTTTATTTATTGACTTCTGGTTATCCAGCAAGTGTCATCACGATGAATCTTATAACATGATAAGTTGCAGCACAAGATATATGAAATTGTCATTGTATGAGCTTAGTATTTTGTACATTTTAAGAAGTAGACTTTAACCTTGCTCCAAACATAGCCTTACGCTGTTACTATGAACAAAAGAAAAAGCTTGTATGTCAATGTTGTCCTCCCCCTGAATAGATTAAAAGGGGCAGCAGTGATTTCACTTTTGGGGTGATAGGGACATTAAAGTTATGTTGTAAATTTGTGAATAAACAGACATAAATGATATATGTGTATATTATTATAAATATAATGTATACAATCAAAACACATTCTTTGATTTTTTTTATAAGGAGAGCTTACTGATAGACAAGATGTGAGTAGCGAAGAAGCATTGAAAATCTTAAAAAGGAGATTGAAAAATGAGCGCAGAAACTAAAAAAACAGACAAAGTTGGATAAAAAGAAAGAAGACTTTAAATTTGAATCAATTTATTTTGATGATTAATTGGCTGCTTTATTTGATAACTCATGAAACCCTGGAGAAGTGAATGGCTGGTTAAAGAAAACTATAAGTTATGAAGTTTTTTATGCTGTCTAAGACAATGATTAACAACTCGTTTTACTGGGGGAAAAACAAGTCAAAGTGTGCAAGATATAATTGCTGACAAAAAAAAAATTGTCATATTTCAATCCAAAGGAAAAAATGAACTCTTTTTATTAAAGAGTTTAATGAAATGGAGAAAATAGCGATTGATTGTTAAAATTATTTCATGATAAGACTTCATCCTTTCATGTTTAGATTTTTTTTTCTTTACAATTTTTACTTTAAAATTTGAAAATAGGATTTTTCAATATTGAATAAAAATTATCTGTTTTACAGTTTGTACTTTTATTTGATAATTATTGTAATAAACATTGCTTAGTGTCAATATTTTCCATTTTTTATGATGCGAAATATCTATTTGTCTTATTTTATTGGCGCCCAAGACACCCGGATGCTATGTCATTGCTTTCCACAACTATTACTTCTTTCCTCTGAAAAGTTTCCTTACATTATATACAATTTATTATTGCTATTGCTATAAAAAAATATACTAATATCTCACGTCTGTGTACAAATAACAAACGAAAGTTATTTGATGCTTGTTTTTATAGGAGTAAGAAAACAATGCAAAACATTTCAGTTACAAAATTATGATTTGCTACTCAACTTTTTATATCAAAATGAAAGTAATCAAAATATATTTAAAATGCCTCCCCACCCACAAGTTTATTTACCTACATTATATGCATTTAATAGAAGTTTATTAATTATATTAATGAATAATGAACAGGGACAGAAGTGTCCAAATTAAGTGATTTCTTATAAAACAAAATAATTGATAACTAAACTAAAATCCACTAATGAACGGAATAACCACTATCATTTATGGATACATGACGAATCAAATAACTTAAAAATAATAAACGCAACTTCTACCTTCCATCCCCAAAAAATAACTTTTGTGGAAATCAACAACTATATTTGACAGAGAATCACCCGGTTACATTGTTTTAGAAAAGGCTTTGTTTTCTCAAACTATATTAAGCGAGTGAGCTGAGCTGCACAGAATACTGTGTCGTTACAGACAATAGTGGTTTTTTGGGAAAAAATGTTTTGAGTGATACTGTGATAAAAAAAATTAAAGTCTTTTCAGTGGTCTTCTGAGCATAGTGTTTAATATCAACAAACTGAATTGAGTCAAAACTATGTAAACAAAAGTTTGAATAGCTAAATTAGTTCATAGGAATGAAATTATACTCTGCAAGAATGGTTGAAGCATTCATTAAAAGAAATGATTTGTCAAGCAACAATGGTCATCAACTTAACATTATATTGGTTCATTTCCAAATTTAGCCTTGAGAAACATGAAATTCCACACATAAAATTATTTGAACGCTGATTGAATTGTCATTGACACACATTTTCAAGGCAGCATTATTTAACAAGATCCATACCCTGATTTGGTTGGAAGAAGAGCTTGGAAAATTCAAACATATTTATTTGTGGCCAACATTACTAACATTTTACTGTATTTTTTGTGTTATTCTGTAGATCTTTATAATATCTATCAAAAGTCATAGCTGCAAATAATATTACTCGGTGCATGAACATATTAACATTATTTTAGTAGCATAAGTAACTAACAGACATTGTTCTTCCTGCCGACTAGCCAAAACTTAAAACATGTTTACAAGGATTATTCAATTATCTGGTAAAGTATTTTTTATGTCAATATAGATTATATTATCTTGAATAAGACTACAAAAATAAAGCAAGAATTAAAGAAAAAAGTACTCATTATATTAAATGTTAATGATAATATCAAGTGGAAATAGGGGGTGCTGCAGTTCCGCGGTTCCTATACACGAGCCGCCACTGGGGTGCATTATAAATGTGTAATTTTTTTATTTATTTACTTCTGGTTATACAGCAAGTGTCATCATGGTGACTCTTATAACATGATAAGTTGAAAAAATTTTTACAAGAGTGTAGATTCAAGCACACAACAATTTGTATAGTGTTTTTTAATCTAACAAATACGACATATAATTTAATTGATTTTTAATGACTTTTAGAGCAATTAAAATTACATATAAACAAAAATATAATCCAATTACATATATTTTCAACTGATGCACTGTGACTTTATTAATCACATGATTTCAACAAATGTATGCATATTCTCAGTAATGTCTCATCACAATATAATTAGCAGACACATTTAAAACCTAAAGCACCACAAGATCTTCTCACTATGATAAAATAATCAGGAACTTTTTTTATAAACATTGATTTGAAAACATAATAATTATCAGTCTTGGTTATATATCCAGGATTCCATTTCAGTGGGGGGAGACAGTCAAGCCCTCAATATGGTATAGCCCGCATCAGTGAGTACACCGACCAAACGTCAAGATCTTCTAATCAGGGCTGCAAATAACGGTGGAACCAGGATCAAAATCCCAGCCCGGTGTAATGAGGATGGATTTTCCAAAATAGTTTCTCATTCTCCCTTTGTGCAAAATTCAGGTATATTTACTCTAAATTTTATCTTCGTCAAACCCACCTCACAAATGTAATTATGTAGTAAGATGCGGTCAACAACAATGTGGTATAAAAACGTTCGCTTGTAGCTTTAAGACGGAAAATTTCATAGTTTATAATTTGTGACAACACAGACTACGAAAATAGCCAGCTGCAGCAGACACAACACTTGTTCAAGTTGCCATTTATGACACTAGTTCAGAGATAATATTTTAATAATAAAATACAATTTTTATTTTTCATAAATTGTCTTGAAAAATGACATTTTAAGTGTCTGTGCACTCAGCTACTCGAGTGATAGCCTGCCTAGTTCATACCAATTCCTCCTGTTGTGTATATAAGAAAGAAAGTATTACGTGCATGCA
Organism: Timema shepardi; assembly: GCA_902151425.1. Lineage (NCBI taxonomy): Eukaryota > Metazoa > Arthropoda > Insecta > Phasmatodea > Timematidae > Timema > Timema shepardi. The sequence continues at coordinate 1,590 of CABFVX010002283.1, read as the reverse complement.
ATGTTTATAGTTTTAACCAAGATTGAGAGCTGTCCATGATACGACCACACAGATGAACGATATGGCAAGTGGTATCATATGTTGAGAGCTGTCCATGATACGACCACACAGATGAACGATATGGCAAGTGGTATCATATGCTGAGAGCTGTCCATGATACGACCACACAGATGAACGATATGGCAAGTGGTATCATATGTTGAGAGCTGTCTATGATACGACCACACAGATGAACGATATGGCAAGTGGTATCATATGCTGAGAGCTGTCCATGATACGACCACACAGATGAACGATATGGCAAGTGGTATCATATGTTGAGAGCTGTCTATGATACGACCACACAGATGAACGATATGGCAAGTGGTATCATATGCTGAGAGATGTCCATGATACGACCACACAGATGAACGATATGGCAAGTGGTATCATATGTTGAGAGATGTCCATGATACGACCACACAGATGAACGATATGGCAAGTGGTATCATATGTTGAGAGATGTCCATGATACGAACACACAGATGAACGATATGGCAAGTGGTATCAGATGTTGAGGCAGCGCAGCTTCTTGGTTTGAACCCTAGAGGTGAACTGGAAGGAGTCTGGTCTGACGACCTCCACAGCGTTGTTATCGTGGTCCTCTTGGTACGGAGGTGGCTGTGGAGATCTCCGAGGACTCAACTCTCCCATCAGGGTCTTGAGACAGAGGTTCCTATCCTTCACAATGGACCTCACCTGCAACAACAATATTGACATCATACTAAAGTTGTTTTCAAGAGCAGCAAAAGTTTTCAAAAGTGACAGATGAAGATTACATGACTTTACTTTTTAGTAAGTGAAAGTAGATGTAGTCACTTTTATAGTCGTAAAATAACTTTTTTCCTTTGAAAATTGAATTGTACTATAGAAAGCTAATAAGATCAAATTGTTATAAAAAGTTATAAAATTAGGAACTCTACAGGGAATAAAATGTGATTCTTTGGTTTGGAAAGTGAATATATAAAAATGGCCTGACAAGCAGTTGTAGTGGGAAAAAAACGTATGTTATATAAATAATATGGTTTTCTGGTTTAAAATCAATTTCTCCTGAATCTGATTACTTAATAACAATAGTTAACATCAAGATGTATAAAAATTGTGTTTTTGTTGGGCGCCACTCCTAGAATCTAGGAAGAAAAATAATAATAAAAAAGAAAAACAATTTACCTCGGCTAATTCTGACAGTGGCACGACGACACTCAATACTCGAGACCACTGGGGAAACTTAAAACTAAAAACATGAGCAATTCAGATAAAAATGGATTGTTGAAATAAAATGTAATAGACTACAATAAAAATAAATGTATAAAATAGACAATTGTAGGAACTTTAGTGGATTTATTATTGTTTACCTTTTTACCACATCCCAATCCTACCTATGGAATTTCGGATAGTTATAATTCTAATTTAACAAAGTATAAAATAGTATTGTTGAAACCAAAAAGAAGAGAAAAATATATAAAATCAATAAAATTAATAATTAGACATAAAATAAAATGTTACTTAATTCTCTGCATTAGTCTGTCTTTCTGAAAGTTCGTAAATGAA
>CABFVX010002282.1:110641-120822 GCA_902151425.1 Timema shepardi | reverse complement strand
GGGGGTTTAAACTCTCCCCTTGAAATACTATGAACAAAATATATATAGCTTTATTTATGGTTCAAACCATATCAAAATTAAGGTACAATTACAAATTAGGGGGCTGTGTTACCATAAAAAAAACTTCAGAGAGCTTCTAGAACTGATAACTAATTAGAATTCTTTCTAGCCTCTAGCAATTGGAGGATGTGTCCACCAAACCTCCCCTGAAATTATTGGATGGCTATGGCTTTAAAGCACTAATTACATTAATGATTTTAGGGATTAAGGACAGTGTACTCATATTTGCGTGGAAGGAGAGTAGAAAAACTATTTTGTAAGAACCACCCTCAGTACAAACGACCGATGTATCGAACTTCGATCTCCCCGTCATCGGCAGTGTTGTCCACTGTGATAGTAGCACGTTAGACAACGCAGGCACCGAAACGGGTTATGTAGATAAGTAAACTTATATGATTTATTGAATTAATGTCTTATTAATTATTTTATCCATGAGGGTTTTTGTTATCTAAGAAAAACTCTGGTATTAAATCACGTTTTCTTCGAACCCCTACATGTATAGAAACACACATTATCATTTACAGTTGAATAAATCTGTGTACTTTTAATAACACCGTCTGACATTCCATGAGTGTGGATTAAACCCGATATGAAATACGATAAGAATATGTGATACCCACATCGGTGGCCGAATGGTCTTTGGCGATAGACTCGCATCACGCCTGGGTTGCCGTCAATGGGTAAGTCACGCCAGTCCCCCTGTAGAGGGTAGCGTGTTTGATTACTGGTGTGACAGAAAAATGTAATGCTACCTAAATCGGTGGTCGCATGGTCTAATGTGTCACTCTCACAATAAATTAAATTGTCATTTACAGAGAAATTGGGGTTCAGACGGTGACCTGGTGGTCTAGGGGTAAGGTGTCAGACTTCTGTGCTGGCGGCCGGAGTTCAATCCTCGGTCCCGGCACAGATTTACCTGATTACCAAACCCTTCCTTCACCTCTGACAAGACGTGTATTAATCACAACTTGTGAATGTGTGGAATGCCAGGGCTCCACCGTGGTTCGGATTCCACGTTAAACTGAAGGTCCTCCATTTCATCTCACAATCACCCTACCATTACACATTAGCGTAAGTGCGTATAACCCGAACGGGTAGTAAGACGCGGTGATAATAATAATAATTGGGGTTCAGATACTGGTTGCGTGTAATGAGGGTAGTAGTTTTTATCCCAAATGGTTTTTCACTTCCCTTCCACGTAAATGCTAATGCATTTACTTTTTTCTAGTTCCGCGTATTACTACCCGTTCGGGTTATCAATAATGAACATTACAACAATGTGTTCTGCATAAGGAAAGTTGAATTTAGAGGAAGCGTACCCGCATTCGCGTGGAGGAAGCGCGGAAATAAACATTTAGGGAGCCCTACCTTCAGTATACCTGACCAGGATTCTAACCCCGATTTCCCCGTCAGCGGCAGTCTAGTTTGTTGCGAACGTGACGCCTTAGACCATTCGACCGCTGAAACGGGTAACTTAAAAATTGATTTGAAAATTAAGGTTGAATATTACTTCTCCATGGATGTGTCACGCGTAATTTAGCGTACTACATTACAAAATCTGTTTGTTAATCGAGTGTTGTGGTTGGATAGAAGGGCAAAGAATGTCCTCCATTTTTGCAACAGACTGTACGGTTTGCTGCTTCAACCACAGATGCTGATATATATCCTTGGAAATTTGAAAGGGCGGCACAATCGCATTTTCTAATCTACTATCTAATAATAGTAATAATAATTAGCACTGCGTCTTACTACCCGTTCGGGTTATACGCTCTAAGTACTAATTACTCTAATGGATTAGGAATTGGGAAGGTTGAATTAGAGGAAGTGAACCAGCATTTGCGTGAAGGGAGAGTGGAAAACCATTTAGGAAAAGCCACCCCCAGTTCACCCAACCGAGATTCGAACCTCGATCTCCCTGTCCTCAGCAGTCGAGCTTAACACGACTAACGCGTTAGCCAACTACAACACCGAGGCGGGTCAATCTACTATCTAAGACTGCGTTCTATTTGTAATCAAATGAACATATTAGATCCTCTAGTAGGGAAATTTGTGATAAATCAACGAAATATAACGTGATTTAAACAGGAAGGCCCATTTTTTGACGGTTAAAAAAATATTTTTTCTTCCACCGTATTTTACAACAAAGGATGAATAAGGTAAAATTTTGAAAGGAAATGACCTGCTTCGGTGGTTGAATGTCTTAAGGCGTCACTCTCACAATAGACAGGACTGCCTACGAAGGGGAGTTGGGGTTTCAAATCCTAGTCGGGTGCACTTAGGGTAGTTTTTACTAAATGATTTTCACTATCCTTCCACGTAAATGCGGGTGCACTTCCTCTCAATTATAAACCTTCATATAATTGCCAAACCCTTCCTTCCCCTCTGACAAGACGTGTATTAATCACAACTTGTGAATGTGTGGAATGCCAGGCCACCCCCGTGGTTTGGATCCCACGTTAAACTGTAGGTCCTCCATTTTCATCTCACAATCACCCTACCATTACACAATAGCGTAAGTGCGTATAACCCGAACGGGTAGTAAGACGCGGTGCTAAAAACTAAGTTTAAGATTAGGAGGGTTGAGCTTAGAGGGCGTGTATTCTCATTTACGCAAAGTCAGAATGCAAAACCACTCAAGGGAATCGAACTCCAATTTCCCTGTCACCGCCAGTCCAATCCATTGCGATAGTGACGCCTAAGATCTCGTGGTCACCGAAGCGGGTGTTTTTTTGCCATTGATACTGTTACAGTCCAATGATAATATATTTTGAAACAAACACACAATACTTCTCCTAGTAGCTCGAGCTCTCTAGAATAGTCAACCCTCCAATTGAACGAATCGATCACGTACGGATCTCCAAAACGGTGGTCCCTCATCAAACACACTTCGTGTCTTCATTAGCATAACGTGGTCCCCGCAGTCCCGCGGAGACTCACCTGATTCAAGGTCACAGTCAAAGATCCGATAGTAGCGTGGAAATATTATTTTCGTACAAGCCGTAAGTGGTCGGCGATCACCGAGTAGAGTAAGCGTTCTCTGAAAAAAAAAATTTTGGATGTCTTTGGGTTGAGAATCCTATTTATTATTTCTGTTATAAACACCCCTTTTTCTCAACTAATACAAAGCCTACAGCGATGAATAAGGTATCACCCGCCACGGTGGCGTAGTTGGCTAACGCGCTTGTCGTGTTGAGCTCGACTGCTGAGGACGGGGAGATCGAGGTTCGAATCTCGGTCGGATGAACTGGGGATGGTTTTTCCAAAATGGTTTTCCACTCTGCCTCCACGCAAATGCGGGTTCACTTCCTCTAATACAACCTTCCCAATTCCTAATCCATTAGAGTAATTAGTACTTAAAGCGTATAACCCGAACGGGTAGTAAGATGCGGTGTTAAATATTATAATATATATAATAAGATATCAGCGGATAGAATATTTAACCGAATTCTTTACGTTAGAACACATTGTCTGCTTAAAAATCTTAAGTTAAAAGAAAAATCTAACAATATTTTTGTATCAATTACCGAAAATAAACTCTCGTTGCTATCTTGTGCATACACCTCACTCAGTATTTAATTGCAACAACCCAACAAAAGACTAAATCATTTTTTTTGGAAAGGGTGGAGGGGAAGGTTGAATATGCGAAAGTTTCGCAACAGTTTACTGATTAATTTTTACTTTTTTTTTTAGCACCACGTCTTACTACATGTTCAAGTTGTTTAATTTAGGGGAAATTCCCTCCCCCCCCCCCACACACATTTGCGTGGAGGGAGAGTGGAAAACCATTTATGAAAAATCCGTCTCAGTGCACCCGACCGGGATCGAACCCCGATATCTCCGTCTTCGGCAGTCTAGTCCAACACGAGATTAGCGCGTTAGACCACGCGGAGCGTGAAGAGGGTGAAAATCCATCTTGAACCCACTCCGGTGGCCGTATGATATAAATCTCTAAAGCATGGGCTAAAAAAAAAATGGTGGGCTGGTTTGGAAAAAATATCAATGCGAAAAATTTCAACTTATTTATAATAACTGTTTATTAGTATATTTTATAAACACTATTGTTTGTTTGCTCAATCTTTTGCGGGTCAGATGAAATCAGTCTGCGGATTGAATCCGGATATCGGGTCTTAAGTTACCGACAGTTGGTTCTGAGGTGTCAATCTTGAAATATACTGGACTGCCGACGACGGTGAAGTTTAGGTTAGCATCCTGGTAAGGTGTTCTGAGGGTGTTTTTTTTTAAAAAAAAAGATAGTTTTCAGCTCTACCTTCACGCAAATACAGGTAAACTTCTTAAAAATATAACGTTCCTAATCCCTAAAACCATTATCGTATAACCCGACTGTGTAGAAAAGACGCGGCGCAAAAAAGATATAAATATATATTTTAGTGAAAGAAAAAATAATTAAACCTTACATCAAGGAACACACTATGGATTAATGATAATAATAATAATAATAATATTTAACACCACGTATTACTAACCGTTCGGGTTATACGCTTTAAGTACTAATTACCCTAATGGATTAGGAATTGGGAAGGTTGAATTAAAGGAAGTGAACCCGCATTTGAGTGGGGAGAAAGTGGAAAACCATTTAGGAAAAACCACCCCCATGTTCACCCGACCGAGATTCGAACCTCGATCTCCCCGTCCTCAGCAGTCAAGCTCAACAGGACAAGCGCGTTAGCCAACTACGCCACTGAGGCGGGTATGGCTTAGTAATATGTTCTAATTATATTAGCTAGAATAAAAAAAAACGGGGTTGCCATTAATACATTAGAGGCACGCGTACCACAGGTTAAACACCATTGACCTAGACTTAGCCCTGGGAGAGGGATTGGGTAAGGGAAAGTGACCTCAATTTCATACAGGAATTAATGTCAGCCGGGGTTCGGATTCAGGCCCCACATATAGTCAAAAAGATGCTCCTACAACTGAGATATGGTTTCCAATAATTTAGATATGAGGGGAGAATATATCATTATTATCATTAGCACTCCGTCTTACTACCTGTTCGGGTTATACGCACTTACGCTAATGTGTAATGGTAGGGTGATTGTGAGATGAAATGGAGGACCTGCAGTTTAACGTGAGATCCGAACCACTGTGGAGGCCTATAATTCCACACATTCACAAGATGTCTTGTCAGAGGTGAAGGAAGGGTTTGGTAATCAGATAAATCTGTGCCGAGACCGAGTATTGAACCCCGGACCCTTAGCACAGAAGTCCGACATCTTACCCTTAGACCGCCAGAGGTCACCCGAGAATATACCGATGGTTGCTGATGCGTGTTGTTAACGTGCTCATACAAGACCTGATGTTCAAAAATAACGGGTCGGTTAGTATAGTAGAACCGCCATGAGATGAACCTTTTACACTTACAAAAGTTATAGTTACTAAGCAATTCTATATACCTCTCACTTTTGACATATGGTGTCAATTTAGGTAGCTTTCTTGCTTACTCTTTTGCATTTGGACATTGAAAATTCATTTCCACACTTTCAAAAGTACTTCACACTTCCATATCTTGAGCTAGTTCTATCCAGTCCACCTCATTACACCCCATCCATATCTTGAGCTAGCTTTATCCAGTCCACCTTATTACACCCCATCCATATCTTGAGCTAGCTTTATCCAGTCCACCTCATTACACCCCATCCATATCTTGAGCTAGCTTTATCCAGTCCACCTCATTACACCCTACCCCTATCTTGAGCTAGTTCTATCCAGTCCACCTCATTACACCCCATCCATATCTTGAGCTAGTTCTATCCAGTCCACCTCATTACACCCCATTCATATCTTGAGCTAGTTCTATCCAGTCCACCTCATTACACCCTATCTCTATCCTTGAGCTAGTTCTATCCAGTCCACCTCATTACACCCTATCTGTATCCTGAGCTAGTTCTATCCAGTCCACCTCATTACACCCCATCCATATCTGGATCTAGCTTTATCCATTCCACCTCATTACACCCTACCCCTATCTTGAGCTAGTTCTATCCAGTCTACCTCATTACACCCCATCCATATCTTTGAGCTAGTTCTATCCAGTCCACCTCATTACACCCTATCTGTATCCTGAGCTAGTTCTATCCAGTCCACCTCATTACACCCCATCCCTATTTGGTCTCTTCCCACTGGGCTTATCATTTCAGCTATCTAGAAGTTTAATTTAGATTGTAGATTGCGCATCTTAATAATATATACGAATTTATTTACATTATTAGGATAGAGACGAGGAAGGTAGAATTTAAAGGAAATGTAGAAGGAGGAAAAAAAAACCCATTTAAGTGGAACCAACCTCAATATATCAGACTGGATTTCGAGCCTCAACTTCCCCATCTCCTCGGAAAACCAGATTATATGAGCTTGACACCAGTGTCCGCGTGCCCCTCGATGCGAGTTGGAAGCTTAAGGCTGCGCCTACTATTTATTATTTAATTCTAACTTTAACATTTAATATTTTTGTTCTGATAGAATAAAGAACCGGTCGGATTTCTAAAACTTACGATTTATAATTTTGGAACAAATATGGTTGGAAGGATTTCACAAAAAGTTCATGGTTTATATCAACCAATTTCAAGTTTTTATTTATTACCAAATCTCTGAGACTTCAATAAATGTGCGAAACCTTTTTATATAACATTATAAACATCGTGAAAGGTCTCTCCCTATGAGTTCATTTTAGGAAAAAATCGGCAGTTTTTTTTTTAATTCTCTAAATAATTCAAGTGTCTGAGCTTTTGTCAACGAATGACATGTCTCCTGTAATTTTGTTCATCTTTATATTTATAACGTCAAATAATTTCTTTCGAAAATAATTCTTATAACCTGAACAGGTAGTAAGACGCGGTACTAAAAACCACCTACACTGAGTCAAAAGTATAAGTGTTTTTTTCTTCTTTTAATTAATAAAGCAGGTTTATTGACCAAATTTTGAAAAAAATGTCTATGGCTTATTTGTGAATATTTTGGACATGATTGGCGTATAATCACACGTACACTAAAAACGTTGAATAAAATGAGAAGCAGTGTCAAAACATGTTTTTTTAATTGTGTCAACTATTTTATCATATACCTATTTTGTAAAATAAATATTTTAATTTTGTAAAAGAAACATGAACGCAATTAGGAGAAGAGCTTCCACTTAACCTCCCCCTAATCGTGGATTGGAAAGCGTGTGGCGTGTGGGGGGAGGGGGAGTAAAAATTCAAGGTATGGTACCCCTCCCCCTTCCTTTTTTTGAGTTGTAGGGAGACCCTCGGCATGTCCGTGGATCTCTCTGGCACGTACCGCGCGTGGTGAAAAGTACTCCCTTCCGAGTTCCTCCTAAAAGTCGGTAGGTTATACCTCCCTCCCCACCTCCCTTCACCCAGCGATTATTTTTGTGTCGTCGGCTACAATAGTGACTTCCCGACCTCTTCCGACTTCAGTCGGCTTCCAACTCTTGGACCGATCGCATCACAAGACACGTGCATCCGTCGTTCTTCATTTTTTTAAACAAAATATTTTCTATCAGGACAAAGTTCATAAAAGCGAAGATTTTGTGGATAAGACGTACAGTCATATATATAGCTTTTTGACATAAAATCGGACATTATTTCGAGTGATTAATACAAAATATTTATTTTCAATACAATAATTGTTTTAATTACATTTAATTTCTCTACTTGATTAGAAAAAGAGAAGAGTTCCGCCACTATGAAAGAAACAGTAATCAAGTAAGTGTGAATTTCATTTGTTGTTGTTGTTGTTGACAGTTACGAAATTTGTAACAACGCCAACGTACTAGTTTTATGGTTTTTTTTTTCGAAAATATTATTGACAAAAAGGGGGTTTGGTGATGATACAAATAATTTCTAAATCTCCTTGACTACGGGAGTTTAATATATATATATATATATATATATATATATATATATAATCGATATTAATAAAATTAAAAGTTTTTCTGTCATGAGCGTTGCGTGATATCTATAGCACAAAGGGCTGACATTTTAACACTAAACTTGTGCACATAGAAGCTGGAATTTTATATATTTGATTGGATTTTTTTTAAATTCATTAATAAATGGGTCGGTAGAAATAAAATGTAGAGTTTTTTTCTTACGGTTTTAAGCAAAGAAAATCGCTGCCAAGGGTAACCACGCAGTGCATTGCGTGGTTACCCTGGGCAGCGATGGATACTTCTGCTAGTATTAAATAATTCAAGCAATTAATGAGGAATTAATAAGAAATATAATTCACAGAAAGCTAATAATAGTCAATTTTAATCTATTTATGTCATTTTATGTGATCGTATATTATCTATAACTATAAAATAACGTTAATAATATGCTAAAATTTTACCATTGTTGAACGCAAAAAAAGTTTTGTATTTTTTTAAAAATGAACTTTCAATAAATACAAAAGAGTTTAATTTTATACACGTGGTGATATCAACAGTTGTTGAATATCTGTCAAGAGTGTAGCGGCATTAGATGAGGAACTCTTTAGATGAAGAGAAAAAGTTTTCATTAAATTTCAGGACACCCTTGACAAGATATTCAACAACTGTTGATATCACCACGGGAAGAAAACCAAATTATGTTTCTACTGGGGCGATATTTAATTTATTTTAGACAAAAAAAAAGTTTTGATACAAAAACTGCAAAAACACTGATACTTTTCTAACGTCTTCTACACTTCCAACTTAAGTTACAATATTAATATGTATATGTGTAATTATTTAACGCTCAATATTAAATATACCCAGCTATAATTATATATTTTAACTTATTGATTGATCACTATGTTCTCCAACTCGCATTGATAATCACAGATCTTTTCTAGACTAGTTAATCGGTAACAGGAAGGTCGGGCATAGAATCCCGGCTGGAAGTACTGAGTTGTCCCCCCCTCTAAATGGTTGCTCTCTCTCCCTCCACACTTACCCTTTAACTTTACTTTCTAGCTATTTATGAACCGTTACACAATGTATTGGATCCCCGATGACGGGACGATCGGGATTCGAATCTCGATCGAGTATACTGAGGGCGGTTTCTCGTGAATAGTTTCCCCCCCCTTTTTCTCCATGTGACTGTGGGTACACTTCCTCTCAATTAAACCCTTTTCACCCCAATAACATTAACATAATTAGTACAGTCCAATTTTCATAGGAAGTACAGTTAAGAAAAACTACAAAAACATGTTTTGTAGTAAATATTGATAAGTTTTACTATTTTATCATAGTAATTTATTGGGTATCGGTAATATCATGGCCAACAATGTGAGCTGTGAAATGTATATGACATAATCAGGGGCACTAAAACATATTTTGTCCAGTGGAGAGGGGAGGGGCAAAATTACGTTATGTCTTAATTAAAATAGTTAATTAAAATACATACGGGGGGAAGGGGGAGGGGGAGAGAACAACTCACATAACAACAACAACAACAACAACAACAAGAAAAGGGTCTGTAGGATTTATTAGTTTGAAAAAATCACTATTGATGATATAACAAATAGGGTAATATATTATAACAATGCAGGACACGCTTCGGTGATAGAATGGTCTAAGGCGTCACATTCATCATATTATAGACTGCCATTAATGGGGAGATCGGGGTTCGATTTCGATCGGGTTTAATGAGGGTAATTCTTCTTAAATGTTTTTTCCCTCTCCCTCCATGCAAATGTGGGTATAATTCCTTTAAATTTAACCTTTCTAGTGCCTAAAAAATGTTTATACTTAGTACATAGGCGTATAATATGAACTGGTAGTAGGACGTGGCGCTAAAAACAACAATCCAGGATGAGTTTAAATCAATCATGTTCAATTTTACTGGTCATAAGTGTCATAAGTAAATTATTTTGAAAAAACAGCTCAATACCCTTCCCCACCCCCCCACCCCCCGGTTCTCCGGTAGTAAATAAGGGAAGGAGTACAATGTACCCACCCATGCCGGTGCCTATGGCAATAACCATAAAAGCATTAGAAAACACGTGACCCAATAATATATTTTTTTATTGCAAGCAACCACAAAATAATTATTTTCTTTCCAAACAAAGTTAACCGGTGTCTTTGAACGTTTCCCAATTAGAACGCCGAGAGCGAGGGAAGGAGAGGGGGGGGGGGG
>CABFVX010002282.1:93414-108794 GCA_902151425.1 Timema shepardi | reverse complement strand
TTTTTTGCTCGGCGTCTTACAGGGATATCACCATGTATAAACTATTGGGAATAGAGACGAGAAAGGTTGTATCTAAGGGCAATACACCTGCATTCACGTGGAGTGACAGTGGGAAACCAACTAACAACAACCACTTAACTAGGATTCGAAATCCGATCTCCCCGTTAGGGGCCATCCTTGAACTAAGTAAACCTTTTTTTCTCATGATTTTTGAACTCCCCCTTCTCCCAGTTAACGGTTCGTGAACTTTTTTACCCCCGCCCCCCTTCCCACTCCTTTCCTCTATATTTGTTAATAAAGGGAGTGATATGCAAATTTAGAATACTTTAATTGTAGTAAGTAAATGAAATATAAGTGAACCTTTATAATATATTTAATTTCTGAATTTTTAATTATTTTTTTTTCTTCAGATTTTGTTTCACTCTAAATATTGATAGAAAACCTTTGTAAGATGGGATTTTGACCCCTACCCCTCTCGTTGGAGAATAAAAGAAAATACTGACTTTTACCCGCTCTTATGAGAATGTATGAAAATACTGACACCCCTCCAAAAAAAGAACCTTACGTAATTTGAGGACAATCGGCAGTTCAATCTGCACAATCGAATGACTCCTTGGAAGCGTGGATCAAAACTTTTATTTATTTACACGTCACACTATTCTGTGACGTTTGTCATCGCGGCCCCACTGGAGGTATCAATAGGCGACACGTCTATGCGCATGCGCAGAGGGACTTCTTTTAGTCGAACAGAAAAATACGCGTATGTTTGTTCTTGATTCGACCACGAATTGTACTTTAAAGAAACATTTATTTCCTCATCCTTTTTGACTGAAAGCTATTCAAATATATGAAAAATGAGTATTTAAAAAAATCTTTTGAACATATTCCTTTTTATAAAAAAAAATATTGAATGAAAAAAACCTCCATGGCGTTATCCTGTAATCGGGCTATACAAACCGAGCTTCCACCGCCGTTAGCAAGACAGGTACTAACATTTCCAAATAAAAGGTGTCATATGGTCAGCACCATCCGGCCATTAATCTCAGTTTTCTAGATTAGAGCTGCTATTTATTTATTCAAGTAGCTCCTCATATTTTCTTTTCTCACAGGGCTGAGTTTGATTGACCCCGTTCCAGATCCACAGCTTAAAAAAAATAGAAGTGCTGGGGATCGAACCTGGGTCCTTTAGATATGTATATTGAATTAAACTTCCTATTTTTAATTGTTTTTACTATCAACAGTAAGATAACGTCGACAATTACGAACACTAAAGTGGGGAGTTTATTTGATCTTTATCTTGTCTTAATGCGAATATATGTTATTTAAATGAATCTCTAACTTCTCTACGTTAGGTTAATTTGTGTAAAATAAAACATTTGAACTATACTTAAAAAATGATTTATTAATATTAATATTAATATCATATGGCTTTTACAAATCCTTGAGCAATTTTTAGCCTTGAAACAACTCGTACGTATTTAAAAACATAATAAAAAAAATCTTGACAATTATTGGTATAACATTATTCTTCTGACTGCATGTTTAGCGCTGATTAGTACAATAATTATTGTGAGTTAATTTTGTGTCGAAAATAAAATACAGTATTAACTTTCTCTTCACGCCCGAATGGCCTACATCAGTTTCATCGAGTTAATGTGGTATGGAAGGGAGTGCGACATAATGTCCTTATTTTTGCAAGTTTTATAGAAATATACTTTCTTTGATCAGAATAAATAATATGGCTTCAGTAATGAAATTTATTTCAACTTTCTTCTTCTTAAGTAAACTACCCGAAAGTTAACTTGATGTGATTTACATCCTTCCGTAGCTGGGCATGCACTCAGCCCTTTAGGCTGGTTAGTGCTACCTGCACCATCTGGTAGAAATACCCCGTAATAGGGAAGTTAAGGACACAGTGTATTTCTATGAGCTAGAGAGAAAGGACCTACAAATTTTTGCGGGAAAGTTATTTTCACAAAACTTCCAGGTTTTTTTTTTACATACCACAATCAATATGGAACCGATTACTTTACTTCCTCTTCGAAGAAAGTTGTGCTACGGATTTGAATCGCTCAAGAAATATTCATCTACCTCAACTGGGTTTGAAGCCACGAACATTGGGTCCTGGGGCGAGAACTTAGCCCTTAGACCACCAAGATTGACTTTAATTGTCTATACATTATAAACCCAAAAGTTATTTTAATATTTGTGATAAACAGAAAAATTGGAAATTTGACCATATGAGTAGAATCCGAACAGTTAGTAAGACGCGGAAATATATATATATATATAAAAAAAGGGATCATAAAAGTTTTAAATCAGAGGTAAAAGTCCTGTTCAATTCTCGCAAAGCCCACCACAGACATTCAAGAAATATTTAAATTACTTTGTCTAGAAAATTAAACTAAAATTACCTACTGAAGCAATATTTTATTTATTTTTACAAAAAAAAAAAGCTCTGTTTATAAACTACAAAAATCCATTCCAACTTTTTAGTTTCAACTTCTCCTCACCTTATCTCCCCAAAAACCAATTAAATAAACCGAAGCAAAACTGAACAAATAATAAAGAAATCAGAAACGTAACCTTCTATTTTTGGCATACGATAGAATTATGATTACTAAAACCATATCCGCCAATTTGTGGCACAAGAGATAGTAGTAGTGCGCCTCAAAGATTATTTTTGTCTGACGTCATGACATGGCAAGATTGGTTCTTGATCACTTGTGTGTTTTTTTTGTAGTTAAAATTAAATATCTTCTGGTGTTTAAATTTATAACATTATCACGACTACAAAAAAAAATCTACTTGATAAGAAAATAAAATAGTTTAAAAAGTGTAATCTAAACTTGTACATTGTCAGAGTTAGAAACTTAAGTTGGGGAATATAGGCAACGCAAGAAAAGTATAGTGGTTTTGCAATTTTTATGACAAAACTTTTTTTTTGTGAAAATAAATCAAATATTTCTCCAGTAGAAACATAAGAGTTTAATTTTCTTCCGGTGACCTGGCGGTCTAGGGGTAAGGTGTCAGACCTCTGTGCTGGCGGCCGGGGTTCAATCCTCGGTCGCTGCAAAGATTTATCTGATTACCAAACCCTTCCTTCACCTCTGACAAGACATCTTGTGAATGTGTGGAATGCCAGGCCTCCACCGTGGTTCGGATTCCACGTTAAACTGTAGGTCCTCCATTTCATCTCACAATCACCCTACCATTACACATTAGCGTAAGTGCGTATAACCCGAACGGGTAGTAAGACGCAGTGCTAATAATAATTTTCTTCCCATGCTGATGTCAACAGTTGTTGAATATCTGTCATGGGTGTAGCAGAATTAGATAGGAAACTTTTCAAACGGAGAGAAAAAATTGTCATTAAATTTTAGGACACCTTTGACGGATATCAAACAAATGTTGATATCACTGCGTGAAGAAAATTAAAATATATGTGGCAACTAGAGGAATATTTGGTTTATTTTGACCAATAAAAAAGTTTTGCTATAAAAACTACAAAAGCACTACACTTTTCTTAAGTCCCCTACATTGCCAACTTACAACTTTACGAAAAAAAAACACGTAAATTCATTAACCTGGGATATCCTATCTTGACCTTTCATGACGTCACAGCCTTGGTATTAAATGAACTAGTAAACTTAATAGTAATAATTTAAACCGCAGCGAGGTGTGTCGCACGTATTAGCTGTAAGTGACATCTCGCGATGATTGCTCGAGGCATTTAATTCATCAGACAGAACGACGGAAACTATATATATTAGAACCAACCGAGAAGCGTAAGCCGTGATTTCGCTAATTGCTAGATCGATCTCCCTAATTGATTGATGCTTCAGGCAATTAGTGACATTAATTGCTCTCCCCCCTCTCCCACCTTTCCCCATCTCTACCCTTTTATTACGTACGTGAGATCCGCGAAATTTTTACAAGCATAAAAATTAGTATCGTGGAAACGCATGTGTTACCTAACCGAATTCTTTTAAAAAAAAGTTTTGCTTTAATTGTTGAGTGTTTTAATGATTATTTTCAAACTGTCAATTCTATTCTTTAAACTGGAAAATTACCGATAATATTTATTTTATAAGCGTAACAAAAGATTATTTGTTTCAGGATGAAACCTAAATGTAGAAATTTCAATGTGAACAAAGCAACAAAAAATAATAATTTAAAATATGTGATTCGGGTATTTATAATCTTTTCCTCCAACCCAGTGATTTTATCAATTTAAAACAATCTCAAGTCCAAATTTTAAAATTCCGACATCTAGGTGCATATGTACCCTACGTGCACAAAGTCTAATAATTTTAAAATTTCAGACCTCTGTGTGTGATAGATATCGCACAACCCTCATGACAGACAAACTTCATTTTATTAATAGAGTTCATCATAGCAGTTCTAACTCAGCTTCCGGCTCACGTGAGTTATAGAAGTTTAAAGGGAAAAAGAAAAGACCAAGATTTGCCAGAAATGTGTGCAGTACATTCGTATATGAATGATTACTCGATATCTTCTGCGGCAAAGCGAAAAATTTCTTGTTTATAACTGCAGTATGTTTCAATTATGACAGAAAGAAGATTTGTGCACAAGTATTATTTGTGAAGCCATTCTAAAGTGGTCAAAAACGTCCTTATTCAAGGCAGTTTTTATCCAAATATCATTTTAACATTTCAACAATGTTCTGGACTAGGAACGTCTATTAACTTTTATCTTAATTAATGTTTAGTCAGAAATGATCCACGTGCAATAATGTTCGTGTAAATTTATAATTTCTATTCGACTGTATCTCAGAGTCGATTTTGGCATGTGATGCACGCTCTTAATAAATATACATGATAGTAGCAAAGCATCTTTATACCAAAGAGCCCACTTCGGTGGCCGTATTGTCTAAGGCGTGAGTTTTCCCCCCCAAAATGGTTGTCCATTATTCCTCCACTTAAATGCGGGTACACTTCATATAAATTTAGCCTTCCTCATCCGTAGAACCATTAGCGTAATTAGTACATAAGCGTATAACCCGAACGGGAGTTAAGACGCGGTGCTATAAAAAGAAAGAAGGAAAAAACAAAAGAAACATTAATAAATATTCTTCAACATTTTCTTTTAGACCCCTGCTAAGTATCACTCATCGCGCCATTCTGTCTTCCTTCGCAGTAGAGTTTTAGGTCTTTACCTCATTTCATACCTCGATTCCATCTTCCGACACGACTCCTCAGCATTATACTACTATAAAGCCACACGGCTGACTCACTCATTGACATTAATGTATACCCACTTCCAGATGAGCTATAAACTTGAAATTTGGCAAACTTATAGCTTTTATATTCTGAAAATTGAAAAATGACACCTGGACACGGGAATCGAACCCGGGACCTTCGGCCGGGTTCGATTCCCGTGTCCAGGTGTCATTTTTCAATTTTCAGAATATGATATCTATGAGGGACTATCACCACTAAAATGCATTAACAATAGTTTCGGCTATTTGTTTCATTATTATTATGGCTTTTAGCCTGTAACCAACGGGAAAACTCCAAAAAGTTAAAAAAAAAAATTTAATGGCGGAACAAATTTAAAGTCAGTACGGACCTATCTTTGGAGGTCTCTTGTGCCTAAACGGTAAAACCTATCAAAAAACGGCTTTGGAATTACATTAGTTTGCATCCACTTGCAAATAAAACTCACTGGGAGGTTTTGGGGCGGAGCCCCCAACGAGCAAAGTGAGTATAGGTAAACAGACTGACCCCCCAGATGTATGAACTGTGTCAATATTTTAACACGGTTAACTTAACTTAAGACCCACACTATCTTAGGATTTGCACAAGTTGGATTTTCGTGACATGCAACGAACATCATTCATTATTATTTTCTGAACACGCATTTTAAACACGTACGCCAGTCGATATCATTGAACCAGTTTAAACAATCGCCATCCGTTATTATACATGTTGCAAAATATGCTCTCATCAATCATTATAACACTCATTTGTCATATATCAGCGAAGTTACATTCCTATGTGAGATTTGTAGAGAAGGTCCTATGTGTGATTAGTAAAATTGGGATTTAAAAAATGTATCGATAATACATCAATGGTACAGTTTTAACAAGCTCTGTTAACACTGGAAATACTCCACGACATGACACTGGACTCCAAATAATTATTATAGATGAATGTTTGTGCGGTAATGTCCCCCTTAAGTTCTAGTATGATTAAGTTAGAGATGTAGGGATATGATAAAAGGTCAGTGGTTTTTTCAGTTTTTATAGCAAATTTTTTTTTGGCCAAAACAAATAAAATATTGTTCCAGTAGAAACATGGTTTTTATGTTTCTTCACATGGTGATATCAACAGTTGTTGAATATCTGTCAAGAGCTTAGTAACATTAAATGAGAAACTTTTTAAATCAAAAGAAAAAAACAGTCATAAAACTTCAGAATAGTATTGACAGATATTCAACAACTGTTGCTATCATCAAGCGAAGAAAATTAAACTCTATGTTTCTACTTTAGAAATATTTGATTTATTTTGGCTATAAAAATAAAATGTTTTAGTTAAAAAACTAAAAAATTCTGGCCAGTTCTCGTGTCCTCTTACTCCCACCTTTAGATAGTATAATACATACGTAAGCGCTCTCGGTCTAGACAGAGTCCACAGCAAATAAATCACTAATATTAATCCCAATCCTAATCCCAAATTACAAAAATGATTTCATGGAACATCATCTACACCATCGAAACCAATAGGAAACGTAAATAACAAAAGTTCTGTTTTTTGTTGTCTTTATTAGGTAAAACTTCGAATGGAAGTTGAATAACATTTAGACTTTCTTTTAACGTAATTTAACAGACACATTGTTGGGCAATCAGCAACCCAACGGGAAGACGAAATACGAATATTATTGTATTTTTTAAAGCTATTATTATTATTATTATTATTATTATTATTATTAGCACCGCGCCTTACTACCCGTTCGGGCTATACGCACTTACGCTAATGGGTAATGGTAGGGTGATTTTGAGATGAAATGGAGGACCTACAGTTTAACGTGGAATCCGAACCACGGAGGAGGCCTGGCATTCCACTTTTTAAAAGTTTTTTTTTTAAATTCCTTCTAGTCATAGAATGTGTGTGTTTATATTACTCACGTCACATAAGCACCTGGGACCTCCTGAGCGTCCTATTAGTTACATCGCTTACCTCCCTCTCCATATCCATATCAAGGCTGTGTAAAACATGCGAGATCACCCAAAAGATAAACCACGATTAGAAGTGCTTAATTGGATGCTCAGGACTATATTTCGTGTCAGTATTTACTGGGCACTTTCCAAACACGGGGTTGCTTTCGTTAATGACTTACAAACTAACTCAAATCTAGGACAACACTCACACATCGTTAATACCAAGTCTTGACGCCAAGAGTTTAGAATTATGAGTAAAAGGACAATTTATTAAATAATTTCATTATTTTAAGTTCCATGTGGAATCGAAAAAAACCTCCCCTGGAATCTTTTTTACTCAAATTAATTAATGTCTGCGACATAATATATCATTTTATTACTATCATGATTATATTACTATAAGATGTTCTGTCTTACGACAGGTCCATTTCTTTTGTCAGTGAACTTAGACCGCCAATCCGACCTGTCCTCTGCCTCCTCATTCAGCTTCTAGAATTCTTTTTCTTTCCTTCAATTCATCCAATTAGAATCCTTCTTCTTTCTAATCTCATCTTTCCCTTAACATCTCTTCTATGACGTCATGCAAAAGACAGTCCTTCCTATAATTGTACAAAAAGGTAAATTTTAAATACTTACACCACCTTAGCTCAGTTCAGTGGCCACATGGTATGAGGCGTCACTCTCGCAATAGACTCGACTGCAAACGACGAAGAGATCAGTGTTCGAATTCCGGTCAGGTGTAGGGCCTATTTATTCCTAAATAGTTTTCCGCTCTCTCTTTCTCTCTTCACACAATTGTGAGTACACTTCCTCTAAATTCAACTTTCTTTATTCCTAATACACTAGAGTAATTGGTACATAGGCGTATAACCTGATCAGGTAATAAGACGCGATGCACCCACCTATGTCAGAATATGGTGGACCGCAATGTGGGTGTTAGGGGCTGGGAGGGGGTTCGAATATCGGAATTCCAAGTCAGAACAAAGGACAAAGCAAGCACACACCTAACTTTCTATAGTTCACCAAGAGGATCTAGCCAGGCTACGGACTCACTACCAACATTATTTTATCATGCCGGAACATTGGTAGATATTTCTATAAAACCGTTATTCGTTTGTTATTGTCACGGTACCAGAACGGATATGGAACGGATGCATCCACCGGAACTTTAGCCAGTGCAATTGATAGATAACAAGTGAGGGCAGCAGAGCCCCCATTATCGTCACTAAAATGGTCCAACAGTCGCAGAACCGTGAAGAGAGGTTGTTTTATTTTGGGAAAGGGGGATATTCCCCCTTTTCTGCGTCCGAAAATATTCATATTAGCCTGTTAGATGGCCGCATGGGATAGGGAATAAACTATTTATATTGCTTCAAACAAGTCAAATTTAATTTTAAGGTGGGGATATAGGGAACCTAAGTTTTGCTGTTTTTATTAGCCTTTTTTTTGTGTCCAAAAATGAAGTATTTCTCCAGTAGAAACACAGAGTTTAATTTTCTCCACATGGTGATATCAACAGTTGTTGAATATCTGTCATGAGTTTCGTGTCATTAGATGAAAAACTTTTTAAATTAATAGAAATAGTTGTCATTAAATTCCAAAACATCCTTGACAGATATTCAACAACTGTTGATATCACCATGAAAAGAAAATTAAACTTTATATTTAAATTGGAGACATATTTGATTTATTTTGACAAAAAAAAGAAAGAAAAGGAAACGCTTAACTTTTCTTGCATTTAAGGAACCAAGTTCAATTCCCGCCACGGCCCAAAAATGTTTCATTATTGAATTATGAGTTTCCCCTTTAACAATAATTTTGTTATAGATTAAAGTTAGGTCATAAATCATATGCTGATATAATAATTCGGTTTAGAAAGTGCACGTTAAATACCTCATATTAATAAATAATGATGTATAATTCCTTATTGTAAGTAGGACCTCGAATCGTATGCAATTATCCTAACTATAGTGGTGACCTTGAAAAGGTTTGTTATGCGAGCGATAATCACAGATGACATCAAACATTTTAATTCTACGGCGTGCTCTAAACATTTCTACAATAGTATTTTACTATAATGGTTTAATTTATAAATGGGACGATCTAATCCTCGATTCCTCGAATCTTATGGTATTTGAAAAATTCGAGATTCGAGAATCTTGCAAAAAAATTATCTCAAATCCAAATATAAAAAGGCCTTAGATTAAACTCAAAATGCATTTTTTTCAGGAATCACATAGATTTGTGTAATTAGAAAAAAATGACAATTTAGCTTCATTTATATAAATAATGAAATAACAAAATCACATTTAAAAAATATAAATTCGTTATTATTTTATTTATGTCAATTTGTTTGCTTTTTATAATTTACTTTTCACATTTTTTGACAGAATAAAAATCTTCTTTTGAAGATTCGAGGATTCGAGAGAAAATGTTGTATATTCAGATTCGAGAAATATAGGATTCGACCCATCTCTATTATTAATATATTATTATATGTAGTGATACTATCCATCAAACCCACTTCGGTGGCCGCATGGTCTAAGGCGCTTCTCTAGCAATGCCGATGACGGCAAAATTGAGGTTTGATTATAGATCTGATGTACCGAGGGTGTTTTTTTCTTCCAAAATGGCTTTCCACTCTTCCTCCACGTAAATATGGGTACACTTCTTATGAATATAATTTTCCTAATTCCTACCACCAATAGAGTAGTTATTACATAGGCGTATAAACCGAACGGATAGTAAGATGCTTTGCTAAAAAAAAGTACTATAAGTGTTTATAAGTGTTTAGATGATGTTTATTTCTATTTAATAACTCAAATAAAACATGTTTCCACAAAACCCAATTTTAGTGACATTAAATCATTGTTTGTGGTCTATATTATTATTATTAGCACCGCGTCTTACTACCCGTTCGGGTTATACGCACTTACGCTAATGTGTAATGGTGGGGTGATTGTGAGATGAAATGGAGGACCTACAGTTTAACGTGGAATCCGAACCACGGTGGAGGCTTGGCATTCCCCACATTCACAAGATGTCTTGTCAGAGGTGAAGGAAGGGTTTGGTAAACAGATAAATCTGTCCCGGGACTGAACCCCAGCCGCCAGCATAGAAATCTGACACCTTACCCCTAGACCACCAGGTCACCTTGTGGTCTATAATATGGTCTAAAATATAGTTAATATAAAATCAAGACTTAGTATCTAATTTTCATAGGAAGGGCCTTATCTGACAGGTATAAAAGCTATTAGATATATTTTCACATACCCTGTCCCTAATAAATATACTGTGTACCCCTAGGTGTACACATACCACAGGTTGGAAACCTATGCTCTGAGTCCTTGAAACAACTTTCAAGTTCGGACAACACTGATCTTATTCTGGGTTATTTTTTATCTCGTAATTGCTAGAAAAAAACTCTCATATTCGGTTATCAAACTAGGTCTTGGTTAAACATGGATTCTTCTCTCCAAAAGATTATTTTTATTCTTCTAAAAGAGAGCAAAAGAAATCAATCATCTTGTTTGAAAAAGGTTTTTAACGTTTAGCTCCACTAAAAAACACGTGCATGCCCTAAATATCTTATACAGTCCTATTTTTAAACAAAGGGCCTTTTATCTGACAGTTTTAAAATTTACCAATCAATTTTTATACATTAATATGTTGTCACGGGATTTACAGTTCTCACCTTTTATAGATAACATCAATGTTGGAAGTCAACTTGGGTCCATTGTGAAAAAACCCTACGTGATAGATTAAAATTAAGAACAGTTTTGGAATCAGCATAAAAAATTGAGTCAAAACACATATCAGTTTTCAAGCATATGATATCATGCAGACTAGTGTTATCAATGAGTTACTACAAACAATTTTTTAAAATAAAAATTCCTTCATACCAAAATCCTAGTATTTGTCTTCTAGCTTCCGCGCCAAATGTTGGCTTGTCAGCATTTTATAAACAATCCTTGTTCATAAGTCAGTTCTATAAATTTTATTTTATTTTGTTATATTTCATTAACTCACCCTTTTTTATTAGGTATCTACTTCTAAACAAGTTTCGTTAATTTATATGATCAAGGGTTCGCAAAGTGCAGTCTTCTGGCCATCTGCGGCACGCGACAGTTTTTGTTTAATCACCTCGTCTTACTACCTGTTCAGGTTACACCGCAAATATGACAACTAAGGTTATCTACTGGTTTGGTGATAAAATTTGGTTTTGCTAGTTTTTTATTCCTTTTTTTAAAATTGAACTCTTCAAAACATGACTTTAGTGATTGGTTTTAAAATTTATTTAGGGAGATTATTTTACATATTAATAATAATGTATCTTTATTTATCTAAATATATTTATTTAAAGGTAGTTTAGTTACAAGACATTTTAGCACCACATCTCACAACCAGTTTGAGTTGTACGTATTTGTACTAATTATGCTAATGTGTCAACGATTATGGAGGTTGAATTTAAAGAAAGTGTATCCACACGATCGTGGCGGGAGAGAGTGGAAAACAATTTAGGAAATTACACCCAGAGTACACCCGACTGGAATATGAACCCCGATCTCTTCATCATTGGCAGTCCATTCTATAGCGAGAGTGACGTCGTAGACGATACGGTCACCGAAGCGGATATTAACTTATGATTTGATCACTATACCGGTGGGCACATGGTCTAAGTGTCAATAACATCTTGTCTGTATTTCCCTCATCAAATTTATTATTTCTTCATTCTTACCCCCGTTGGAATAATTAAATGTGTATAACCCGGACAGGTAGGAAAAACATTTATTATTATTATTATTATTATTATTATTATTATTATTATTATTATTATATTAGCACTGGCTTCTTACTACCCATTAGGGTTGCACTCACTTACGCTAATGTGTAATGGTAGGGTGATTGTGAGATGAAATGGAGGACCCACAGTTTAACGTAGAATCCGAACCACGGTGGAGGTCTGGCATTCCCCACATTCACAAGTTGTGATTAATACACATCTTGTCAGAGGTGAAGGAAGGGTTTGGTAATAAGATAAATCTGTGCAGGGACCGGGGATTGAACCTCGGACCTCTAACACAGAAGTCTGAAACCATACCTCTAAACCACCAGGTCACGGAAATAAAAGAAAGTTTCTTGAATCTAAGATTACGTGTTTAGAATTGCATGTTTAGGATTGTCCTGCTATCTCTCAAGTAATTAATTTTTAAGTCATGTTCTGATACTATTCTTTGTTTAGAAACTATTATTATTAGGTGTTCTGTCTTACGGCAGGTCCATTCCTTCTGTCATTGAACTTAGACCTCCAATGCACCCTGTCCTATGCTTTTCCTTCAGCTCCCAGAGTTTTCTTCCTTCAATATCATCAGATATTTGAAACTACTTTCTTATGTACGACTCCGGTGCACTTTTTAAGCTCCTCTTTACCTCAACATTCCCTTCTATGACGTCATACAGAAGACAGTTCCTCCTAAGGATGTGTCCGATCCAGTTTACTTTGTACCAAAGAATCACATCTAAAATAGTTTTCTTCCCACCCACTCTTCTTATGACTCCTTCATTTGTCCCCCTGTCTGTCCCCCTGATCTTCTCAAGTCTTCTCCAGCATCACATTTCAAAGCTCTCCAAGTATTTATTTCCCATCTTCCTGAGCGTACAAGTTTCTGCTCCAAACAGCTCGATGCTCCAAATGTAGAATTTCATCAATTTTTTCTTCAGTTCCAATAGAGTACTTTAAATCACTCAATCGGAAAAAAACCCTCAAAACAATCGTAGAGTTTATAAGCCTTCTACATAGAGTGTACTTGTTTATTTACAAAACAAGGGAGGGGCGTGGGATATTATCCCCCCCCCCCCTCTTTCCAGTCTGTGAATATACCAATACACGTTGAGTGCGTGCCATTGTTTGTCGTAGATAACTACGGCTTGTTAGTTTGACGGCCCGTCTATAGCCCGCGTGCACCCGACTGATAACCGGGTCCGTCACCCATGTTCCCATTCACTGAGCCCTCGAAACGTCACCCCCCACCCCACTCCTACCCCAGTAAGGACTACAAAACAACACTTTCCAGGATCGCTAATAAAAAATAAAAAAAAGTTAAAAAAAGCGTGTCCAATCCCTTTAAACCAATTGTGTTCTCATTTTTATTTTTAGCATAGTTCATTAAAAATAAAACAAACTAATTTTCGCTCTACGCGTCTAAATATCCGTTCGTAATATCTGCATATTTACAGTTTTAGGTAAATAGTCCTAGTATTGCCAGGGGCGGACCTAAGTAAATAACGTGCCCGGGCGGGGTTGCTTTGTGGCATCCCCCTGTATAACCGGTGACTAGTATTATTATTATTAGCACCGCGTCTTACTACCTGTTCGAGTTATACGCACGTACGCTAATATGTAAGGGCAGGGTGATTGTGAGATGAAATGGAGGACAGAGAGTTTAATGTGGGATCCGAACCACGGTGAAGGCCTAGCATTCCACACATTCACAAGTTGTGATTAATACACGTCTTATCAGAAGTGAAGGAAGGGTTTGACAATTAGATAAATCTGTGCCGGGGCTGGGGATTGAACCCCGGACCCCCAGCACAGAAGTCTGCCACCTTACCCCTAGACCACTGGGTCACCCGGTTAATATCGTTAATTCGCCAAAGGAGTGGTGTTAAGTAACAGCTAGCAAAAGTTACCAAATCTACTCTCATGTGTTCATTCGCCAAACCATATTACCTACAAAACCATATTATGTTGGTTGTTGTCAATTTTGTTATTATTTTACCGTTCTTTAAAATTTTCTGCTAGCTGTCAGCTACCACATTTCCCATGGCGGTTGTATTCTGGGAAATTATGAAAATAATCCCCAAACCTAACATCTCCATTTTAACGTAGCCTGGGCGTGACAGGAAAATAATCCGAAGGAGAAATTTAAGACGCCATTTTTTTTCAAGATGCCAAATTTAAAATAACCTTTTGAAAGTGGCATTAAATTTTAATGTACTCACCCCAAAATTATACTAATATGTACAATTTTATGTTAGTAGAAAAACGTGAACGATAGATGTGCTTAGCAATTCTACTATTACGCCTAGGTTTGGAGTTGTTTAGTTTGAAGATTATTTTCACATCACGCCCAGGCTACTTTTGGTTAGGTTTAGCCCTATTTGACGCCCCCTCGAGCTAAGCACATCAACTTGTATGTAACTAATTACATTTGACGTATTCAAAATGCATCCATCGACATACATCTGACAACTTAATAGACATGCAGAAACACCCATTTGACCGCTTAGACATTTATTCGTTGATATCCTTTTTTTTTATCGCCCTTTTTACTATTTGTTGAGGCTATCTACACTAATATTATAAAGAGGAAAGTGGGGGGATAAGGGTCTAGTAGTCTATAACCATATATTCTATCAATACCATGGTATGCTTGTAAATATATAAGATAATTACAATACGAGGATAGAGATGAGGAAGGAAGCATTTTAGATGCAATATACTCGCGTTTGCATGGAAGGAGAATGGGGAACCATTGAGGAAAAAACCAACCTCAATATACCCTACCGGGATTCGAGCCCCGATCTCCCCTTCATCTGTATGCCAGTCTAACACGAAAGTGACGCGTTAAACCATTTGGCCACTGAAGCCGCTGATACCCATTCGATCAGTTCAACAGGTGTGTAACCCACTTCTCTGGCCGCGTGGGCTAACGCGCTACTCTGGCGGTAGACTATTCTGCTGATGACTGGGAGATCAAGGTTCAAATCTCGGTCAGGTGTACTGATGGAATTTTTTCCCAAAATGTTTTTTTTTCACTCTTATACCATGCAAATGTTGGTACACTTCCTATAAATATAACCTTGCTTATCTCTAAAACCATTAGAGTAATTAGTACACAAGCGTATAACTTGAAATGCTAGTAAAACGCGGTGATAAAAAAAGACATACTTCCGCCAACGTTTTATTGAGTCCCGAGGTGGTTGATGATGACCTCTAAATCTACAGAGGGCATGCTTTTTCTAAAACATTCAACGTACCATTCATTGAGTGTACACTCTGGAGTCGAGCCAAGGTCTTCTAGGACCGTGGTCAGCCTCCTTACCTGCTAGGTCATGGTGTCAGGTTACATGTGTGGTATGTGGGACATTTAAGGTGACAAGTTTATATATATATATATATATATATATATATATA
>CABFVX010002282.1:82052-92106 GCA_902151425.1 Timema shepardi | reverse complement strand
ACATATATTTATTTTTAGCTTGGTGTGCCATGATTTGATAATTTCTTTAATACCTATTTTTTAGCATTGCATCTTACTAAACGTTCTGGTTATACACTTATGTACTAATTACGCTAATGGTATTAGGGATAAAGAATGTAATATTTATAGAAAATGTACCGACATTTGCTTTTAGGGAAAGTGTAAAACCATTTAGGAAAACCGACCCCAATTCACCCGACCGAGATTCGAACCTCAATATCCCCGTCCTCGGCAGTCATGAGTCTTACTACCCGTTCAGGTTATACCCTTACGTAATAAGTACACTAATGGTTTTAGATATCAGGAAGGTTATATTTATAGAAAATGTACCCTAATTTGCGTGAAGGGAGAGTGGAAAAACAATTTATGGAAAAGCACCCTCAGTACACCCGACCAAAATTCGAACCTCGATCTCCCCATCATCGGCAGTCTAGTCTACCGCGAGAACAGCGCAATAGAACTTGCAGTCACCAAGGCGGGTAGTATTTAGCTCTCTCGAGTAGAGACGGTCGAACCCAAAACTGTGTTTTGACTATTTTTTTCATAACACTCCACAAACCACATCCGCAAGGAGAACATCCTCAATGATTTACAAACCAATATAAAATTGTAAGTTGGACAAAAAAATAAATATCCATTCCCGGTGCGAATAGACTCGTGTTTAAATAAGTATATACAGTAGCCCCATGGCTTCTTTGGTGCTGACTGACAGCTCACAGCTGACTTCTGACAGTCAACATTTAGTTATATACCTAAATTTTGACTGTCAAAAGTGACAGATGCTAAACATATGTTTTTGCATATTATCTGGTTCGGCGTAGGGATACATAATTTGGTCTGGTAACTTTTTAAAGCTGTCAGTCAGCACCAAAGAAGCCATGGGGCTACTGTACCAATATTGAATTTTTATATAGTCTAATTTTCAAAGAAAGAGGCTTTTTTTAAAACAGCTTTTTTTAAATATTTCATTATTAAGAGTATTGCTATTTTATAGGTATTGATAATATCTATCAAACGTGAAATCTGCAGATCACGTGAACTGACGTATGAATATGTACGTGAAAGTAGATCTAGCAACTTTTCTATCTGTCATAATGTCTTATGAATATTGGGCTGTAGCTACCACCTAGAAATCAAACCAGTTTCCCCTGGAACTAGTCAACCACCCATAGAAACAGAGAGTATATACAACGGCGTAGGTTTCAGAAGTGACCTCCTTTGCAGAGGTGGAATATTTGTGATCAAGTGAAAGCTTACAGAAGCCATTGTGATAAGTTCTACTTCCATAATGCATAAACGTTTCGATAGTTTTTTTTTATAAAACTTGTAATTAAAATACAACCTTGTTAATAAACGGATGACGCCTCATAAAGCTATGTGCCATAATAAAAACATTGACTATGTGGAAATATATTTAATATTTCGAACACACTTATTAAATACAAAAGAGTTGGGAATATGAACAGGGTTAGATTCGTGGAGGGCCCGGAAATGTAAAAATTTGGAGGTTCCAGCACTAAACATACATTTTTTCCTTTTAAACGTTTTGACATTTTTTCTTTACAATATTAACGGTTAAGGTGAGATTTTAGGAGACGCGTTAAAAGTTAAGTGTTTTTGAAGTTTTTATAGCAACAATTTTTTTTCCTTGCCAAAATAAACTGAATATCACTTCTATACAAATAGTTTAGTTTTCTTCACTTGGTGATATCAACGGCTGTTGAATATCTGTCTTGAGCGTAGCGGCATTGGACGAGAAATTTTTTAAATGAAGAGAAAAAGTTCTCATTAAATTCCAGGACAACCTTGACAGATATTCAACAACTGTTGATATCACCGCGGGAAGAAAATTAAACTGTTTCTACTGGAGCAATATTTTTTTATTATTTTGACCAAAATATATTTTTATTTAAAAATTTCAAAATACTTACCTTTTCTCGCGTTCCCTACAATATCACCTTTAAAACTACATGTTTAAATAACTGATTTTTATGAGGAATTATTTTCATCACAATAAATTAATTCTATTTGTTTAAAACCAAAAAAATATCCATTATTAAGTAATTAATATTTTGTCAGAAATAAATAAAAATTGATTTAGTATCCTATAATATTATTTTAAAATCTTAGTATGAATGCAATTTATTGAGCCAAAAGAGAAATATATTTTTTATCACAACAATTCTGGACCTTTAAATTGGTTAATATATCTGCTCGATAAAAAGTGTAAAAACGTTTAAGAAAAAATACCCCCATTTGACTCTGGCAAGATTCGAGCTCCCAACTATTTATCCTCGGTAAACCAGACATAAGGAAACTGACGTCTGTTCCGCTGGCTCAACGATGAGTCTTTAAAGTTTAAAACAGTAGCTTTAGATAAAGTGTACAGTCGATCTATACAAAAATAAACATGTTTCTATAATATAATTAAATTTTGAAAAACATGTTCTAAATAAGGATTTGAGGTCTATATTAATTTTCACTTTAACACACAAATATTTAACTATGGAGATAATTACAGAATAATTAACTAACAAAGATAATTAAAAAGTTACTGACACTTATCACTTTGTTTTTCTGATAAATTCTTGAACAATAATTAGGTTGTTTCTAGAGCAGTTTTATAACTAGAGAAAAACAAAACTTAACCTCTTTCCATCCTGACACATTAACATAATTAATTCAAATGCGTATAGCCCTAACATGGCGATAAAAAAAAGAATAAATTATACTTTACTTATCTTTACCCCTATGGTGTAGATATATACAAAAAACCAGGACGTGTATTAATACGCGTATAACATAGAACAATGATTTTTTTAAAACACGCTATAATTGTTCACATATCAATAAAACATTAAACATAATGAGATAATCTTAGCTCTCTCATGGTTTCACACATTTACGGTCCAATACATTCAGATAAAGCAATATTATAAATATATATTGCGTGTCTTGTCTACGTCACTCGTACCGCAGTTTGTTGAGAGATTATCCAGTACTATAATAATATTTAGCACCGCGTCTTTCTAACAGTTCGGGTTATACGTTTTTAAGTACTAACTACTCTATTGGATTAGGGATTGGGAAGGTTGAATAAGAGGAAGTGAACCCGCATTTGCGTGGAGAGAGAGTGGACAACCATTTAGGAAAAACCACCTTCAGTACACCCGACCGAGATTCGAACCTCGATCTCCCCGTCCTCAGCAGTCGAGCTCAACACGACAAGCGCGTTAGCCAACTACGCCACAGAGGCGGGTTATCCACCCACTACTAATGTACTGTTGTACAGGGGACGCTCGAATGTACTAATCGTACATCTTTTCCGTGGAGGTTCTTTCCATGTCCCGATGATATGAAAGGATGGTGACGGTGAGAACGAGGGTGTGGAACCAGGGGAAATACTTAAACCTAACTTGAGCCTAATTAACCAAACCCTGGTGACTGTTAGGTTAATTCCTCTTTCAGGGAAAAAATACCCAAGGCTCCAGCCGGGAATTGAACCCGGAACCCCTAGACTCTTAGCCATGTGCAATGAATACAACAAAACCAGGTGGGCCATCCATTTAAAGGAGATACTTTGACAGAGTACATGTTTCCTAATTCAACATAAATATAATTGACGTCATTTCAAGAACTCTAAAAATGAGTGAAAAGAAAAAACCTTATTAAACTATACTCCATGTTGTCAACTTGAGTAACGCCTCCGGCATTGCCCAATAGAATAACAGTACACAATGAAATAAAAATGATTTGCAAAGTAGCTCAATGCAATTATCTTCATCACATGTTGTCATTTTATGTTTTGATGACGTGAAAAAGGTGACAATTTAATAGCACTAGGTCATCAGTTTTTTTTAAACGTTTTGGTAGGCTTGTTTAGGGGGAAAAAATAGCTTTTAAACGCACTCCTTTGAATATAGCGTTGATTCGTGTCCACAAATAATTTCCTTACGATCATTTGGCCATTAAAATTTTATCGTGCAGTTTTAACAAGTGTATAATTATAGGCTATAAATAGTGATTCTATAATTTCAAAACATCACAGTTTATGAGTTTTAAGGGGTCAAACTCGCTATTTATGATTTTTGTGTACTATTGGTTAAGATAGATTAATTAATGTATGAGGCTGAAATTTAGTATAACTAGAGATGTACAAAGTGACATATTTATAATATTAATATTATCACTATTTAATTGAAATATTTATAGTTTTTAATATTATAAATATTTCATTGTGAGCCCGTTATGGTAAATTATCGACTAACATATTCCCATTTGAAGTATAATTGGTCAAATGGGGACCGAGTGGGAGAGGAACTATTACAGGTACAGTTTTAACAAGGTCCTCTTACCTGGCCGATAGTCCATGACACGACACTGTAGAAGGCCTTGCATTGATTTTGAATCAAATTATATTACTATGAAGTCACATGGCTGACTCACTCACTCACTGACATTAATGTTTACTCACTTCCAGATGAGCTAGAAAGTTGGAATTTGACAAACTTATAGCTTCTAGCCTGTAACTGACGGGAAATTTTCAAAAAGTTAAAAAATTTAACTGTTAACCCCCGAAAAAAAATTCAAACTGGCGGAGCAACTTTAAATTTGGTGCGGTATATACAACACAATAGCGGTAACTTTAAGTTGTTACGTTCAAAACAACGCTGGAATTACATTAGTTTGCATCCACTTGCAAAGAAAACTCACTGGGGTTTGGGGACGGAGCCTCCAACGAGCATAGCAATCTTGCATATACACATTATTGCGTGGAAGTTTTCTTAAAAATTCACCCCCGTAGTCGAGTCACAATCGAGAATTATCTAAGTGATACATTTAGTTGAACTTTAGAATCAATTTATTAGTAACTTATCCCAAATATATTCTAGGTCCACTAAAAGCACCCAATGGATTATATGGAGTAGCGTGCAACAAAGCCATAAAATAACATTTATAATTTGTTAAACTAAATTTCATTATATCCTAAAACTTTGTTTACTATCGGAATAATAAGAATTAGATAGTTATTTAAAATTATGTTTAGTTCAATGACATCCTATTACGTGAGCGAATGGTCTAACTTTAAGGCGTCACTCTCGTGTTAGACTAGAATGCTGATGACAGGAAGATCGGGGTTCAAATCTTGGTTGGGTGTACCGAGGGTGGCTTTAACCTAAATGGTTTTACACTCATACTCCACGCAAATGCGGATACACGTCAATCTTCCTCAACCCTAACTCATTAGAGTTATTAGTAAATATGCACATAACCTAAACAGGTAGTAAGACGCGGTGCTAACAAAAATACCAGAACTAAACCGTGACAACTTAAATTAATAAATAGTAAAGACTCGGTCACAGAGACGATTATAAAGGGTGTTAAACTCGTCACGTGAGGAGAAGGCTGTCGTTGACATTGAAAGTCGAGGATTTGAGTGGGTCAGTGTGACGGTCATCACGCACACACTGTGGCCTACTTGATAACCACCTCAGCCTTCCAGTGACTTGAATGACAGGGCTGACTGCCCACTGGGTCATCTGGGACAGGGACTGCAGCCAAGGGCATTCGGGGTCGTGGCAGTGACACACTTTCACGTACTCTCCTGCCTGGTGCACCTTTCTTTACCTGTGCAGGACTGCTTCTCACACTCTGCTTCCTATGCACTTCTACCAAGCCTTTACCTTGCACCTTTCTTGGCCTTTGTAGGACTGCTTCTCATACTCTGCTTCCTATGCACTTCTACCAAGCCTTTACCTTGCACCTTTTTTGGCCTTTGTAGGACTGCTTCTCATACTGTGCTTCCTATGCACTTCTACCAAACCTTTACCTTGCACCTTTCTTGGCCTTTGTAGGACTGCTTCTCATACTCTGCTTCCTATGCACTTCTACCAAGCCTTTACCTTGTAATCTTCAGAGCAACAATACTGCTTCCTAAGCACCTCTACCAAACAAACCTTTTACTGTACATTTTTTAAGAACCACAGCACCGTAAGTTTCGTCCATTGTGCATTTTATTCTCTTCTATCACATCTGTTTCGGCGAAAACCTCAATTCCTGGCGATGCCAATGTTAAATTGGGTATGTACTTTCCCCTAAAGGGTAAATTTACTTCCTAACACCTTTTTGGTATGTTTTTTGTAAACTTAAAATAGAAACTACTTTCAAATAGCCATTGTCATAACAATAAAAATATTAATTAATTATAAACTAACTACGTTATTGGTGTACCTATGTTCTTCCGGATTCAATAACCTAGAATCATAATAATAATCCTGACTTGTGCTTCCCCTTCATGTTTTTATTTCTAACTTAGAAAGCAATTTTGTCAACCGCATCATGTTGTAGCATAATATTTCAACGAGTCTACACGTGATAACCTCTTTCGGCGTGGATTTCACTTGCTCGTGATTCGTGCGTGATGCGAGGGGAAAAGAGACGGAAATATAGGACATTAATTACCTGTGCATGATTTTACTTGATTAGAATATACTCTTACAAAGAAAATATTAATTCATGGCCTGTTCAAGTATTTATATTTACAAATTGTCTATTTCCAGCACCACGTCTTACAACCAGTTCATGATATTCTTATCTGTACGGATTATGCTGATGTATTATGGATGAGGAAGACTGAATTTAGAGGAAGTGTACACGTATTTGCGTGAAGGTAGAGGGGAAAACCATTTGAGGAAAAACACCTTCAGTACAGCAAACCAGGATTCAAACCCTGAGCTCTCAGTCACTGGCAGTGCAGTCTATTGCAAGTATGACACCTTAGACCATACAGCCACCAAAGCAGGTGACCGGTTCTGACAGGACTTTTAGGAAGTGTACCCACATTTGCGTGAAGTAAGAGTGAAAAACAATTTTAGGTAAACCAGCCTCAGCACATCCGACCAGAATTTGAGCCCCGATCTATCCACCATCGGCACTCTATTCTATTACAAGAGTGACGCCTTAGACCATTGGACCACCGAAGCGGGTACACAACTCATCTTAAGATGCGAACTAGCTTTAGTTTCAAATGTTGTTTATTGCTTGTCTACGGACTAGAGGCCATAGTTTTAAACAAAAATAAATAAATGAAATATTTCATTGAATACTTCTAATTTTGATTTTTATTAGTTTTTTTGTTCTTTGCGCGAAAAGTAGGCAAAAATGGATTAGTCTCCAAAGGACATTTTGAGTTAGTCTTTTTTATCCTCTACATCTTTCCCAAGTTTGGCTATTTAATCCGGTAAAACCCTGCATATTAACCACCCAATTACAGCGCTAGTACTGAAAATGAATTGTGGAATAGACCACACCCAAATAGCTTGCTAAATTATTTTGGTAGGTGCCCTTCTTGAAATTGAAACGGCCTCTCCCCCTTTGGACATAAAGTCAGTCTCATCCCTTCGTTGACGGCAAAGGACCCCTTATTTATAAATTAGAGCCAAACATAAAACAATGTGTTAAAAAAAGACAGCCACTCATAATTCGCGTTAAAACAAAAGGTTGACTACATTAAAAGATTCATCAATCTAATTCCGACCCCCCATTTCATCTGCTGTAGATTGTCTGAAAAGACCATAAACTTCTCAAGGGCCGTATTTCCAAACGTACAACGGGCGAGTTTCCGTTTTTACGGGCCATGACCTAGAAACCGCAATTACTTATTGACAAGGACGTATAAAGTAATGAAGGGGTCCAGCCTACCCTAAAATTTGATGCTCCCCCAAGGCCTGGTTCATAAATACGTACACACACTTTTATTGGCTAGCGGTATAGTGAATTATCTAACGCCCTCCCTCCCACATATACATTTTGTTCATGTTTGAATTTACTATGGTAACTGTTTGTTAATAACGAATATTCTTTGTTTTTAGCGTAAATGATTACGATTGTGCATATTATTGGAAATAAAGTAGAAATATTACATTTTTGATATTGTTGAGAAGTAGTTCTACCATAATACTCATGACAATAATAAAATCAGAAACAAATAGAATTGTATTTTATAGTACAGGCACCGCTTACGGTGGAATAGAAGGGGACTTGAGAAAAGGCCAATGTTTTTACAGTTTTTATGGTAAAAATTTTTTGACTAAAATAAATAAAATATTTCTTCAGTAAAAATGTAAGCGTTTAATTTTCTTCAGATGGTGATATCAACAGTTGTTGAATATCTGCCATGAACATGGCGGCATTAGCTGAGAAACTTTTTAAATGAAAAGAAAAATTGTCATTACATTTTATGACACCCTTGACAGATATTGAAGAAATTTTGAGGTCACCATGTGAAGAAAATTAAATTCTTTATTTATACTGGAGCAATATTTTATTTATTTTGATCAACAATTTTTGCCATAAAAACTGCATAAACTCTGGTTTTTCCTCGTATCCCCTTCTATCACACCTTATATCTAGAATAAACACAACACCCAGATCCCGACCGTTAATTGATCACTGTGAAAGGCGAAACCCACATTTCACTAATGATACATTTTTCGACCATACCAGGACTATATCCCGGGACTCTTAGCTCAATAGACAAATATTCTACCGACTGAGCTAAGGTACCGGACTTGATTTGTCGTAGTTTTTAGTTGAAGCCAACCAAGGTTTCTGATGAGGAAAGAAACACATGAGACGAATACGGAGTAAGCATTATTCGTTAATACCTACACGTCAGCACATACTGAGATGATAGGGCTTCGTCCAGAGGTAATTTACAGTCCACATTTCATAGGAAGAACCTTATCCGATAAAAGGGCCGTTTCAAGGGTTGGGCCACAAATTTATTTATTTGAACTATTTAACGTGCCCTTTCTGAACCTACTGATTATATCAGCACACGAGAATTTCTATAAGCAATAGCGAAAGAGCCTACAAATTTCACCGGGAAAGGTATTTCCACATAATTTCCAGGGTTCTTTTTACATGCCACAATCGACATGAGACCGACGGTTTTACTTCCCCTCCGAAGGAAGTTGTGCTACGGATGTCTATCTCTCAAGAAAGATCCGTCGACCCCAGCTGGGTTTGAACCCATGAACGTAGGGTCATGAGGCTTTACGTAAAAATAAATATTTTATAAAACAAAAACATTCGATGTTCAAAGGGATCCTAATTTTTTTTCACTTTTCCCTCTTTGAATCTTTTCAAAAATTCAAACGCCATCATCTTGTTGATGGAAATTAGGACTACAGAAAGACTACTATAAACTCGTTTCTTTGAACTTTTATGAGACCAGGTTCAATCCGGATAGATTACATTTGAGATAATCCGTAATTTTAGAAATTATTCCCTACGAGGTATGTAAAACAACTGAAGATTTGAAATATTTCGTGGGAATAAGACATTTACAGAATCATACATAATTAGAAACAAGATGTGATTTTATGTTATAAATACTTACACTTTTTTTTATCACGCGTCTTACTACCTGTTCGGGTTGTACGCATATATACTAATTACGCCGATATGTTGGGGATTAGGAGGGTTGAATTGAGAGGAAGTGTACTCGCTAATGCGTGGAAGGAACTGGTAAAACCATTCAGTAAAAAACAAACCCCGTAATACATACGGCCAGGATTTGAGCTCCAGTAATATCGCCATAAGATGTCATTCTATTGCGAAATTGACGCCTTAGACCATGTGGTCACATAAGCAGGTGTAAAAAATGTATCTATTTTTAATTCCAAAAGGCTATCTTTTAACGGCAACTGTGACGCTTCTGTAAAAATTATACCGTATTTTGCAAGAAATTGTTGCAATCGTAATTACAAATATCCGGATAAACTCTATTTTATTAACTGACAAATTCGTAATATATTCGGATGAGGGTCGTTCCAACCGAATAATAGTCGAAGATAATCTAAAGATTATATTTTATTGGCAATAATAACCGTACTTTATTTATTCTAGCTCTTAAAATGTTATTTTTCATATGACCATCATTCGCGATGACTCATAGATCAAGGACAAAATTGACAGAACAACGTAGTACTTAACAAACAATTTTTTGTATCACGTTTGAAAAAAAAAT
>CABFVX010002282.1:36925-78909 GCA_902151425.1 Timema shepardi | reverse complement strand
GGGGGGGGGGGGAGGTCATACTAAATGTCTAGTTGGAATTACAAAGGGGAAAAGGGGAATACAAAAGTAAGGAAACAATGTTACGTGGTTTATGGATGACCTCTGAGCTCAAAAGTCTAGTGATTTTTTATTTTACAAATCTACAGGTCAGAATTCTACATCTTAGCTCAGTCGGGTAGCGTGTCTACTTACCAAAAAGGTTCCAGGTTTGATTTCTGGCATGGCCAAAAAACATATCATTCGTTAAATGTGAGTCCACTCCTTTCACGGTGATAAATTAATGTCCGGGGGGTTGGGTGTAGTGTATTTTATCGATTTAAGTAAATTTATATCTCGTTTGCTGATATATACAGTCGGTTCAGAAAGTGCATATTATATACCTCAAAAATAAATAATATACAAATCAATTTATATTTAATTTATTTACGTTGGTTGAGGAATTTTATGTATTCTACAATCACAGGGTTCCCATTGTTATAATAAAGTGTAGGGGGTCGTTAATAAATAAATAGTATGGTGCACCACACAGACTGTCTTCTCTTTTATTTTAAAATAGACATTTACAAAAAACTGGTAAGATTTGTAGAACGAAATATTAGGCCTGTACATTGTTGTAGAAACACTACACCAAAGATCATAAATGAAATAGTAAATACTGTTACTTGCTCTATGGAATTAGGAACTAATAACAATGTTACAGTATTTTTATTTATTTTTTATTTATTTAGCACCGCGTCTTACTAACCGTTCGGGTTATACGCTTAAGGTCGGTGACCTGGCGGTCTAGGGGTAGGGTGTCAGACTTCTATGCTGGCGGCCGGGGTTCGATCCTCAGTCCCGACACAGATTTATCTGATTACCAAACCCCTCCTTCACCTCTGACAAGACATCTTGTGAATGTGAGGAATGCCAGGCCTCCACCGTGGTTCGGATTCCACGTTAAACTGTAGGTCCTCCATTTCATCTCACAATCACCCTACCATTACACATTAGCGTAAGTGCGTATAACCCGAACGGGTAGTAAGACGCGGTGCTAATAATAATAATAATAATAATAATAATAATAATACAGTAAAATTGAGAAAAGAGAAACCACTTTGTTCACAAAAGAGCATAAGAATCAAATTCATTTTCAAAGGACTGAACTAAAAATGTATATATATATATATATATATATTTGCTTACAGCTATCAAAATTGATAAAGAGAATTTTGAGAAAATCTTTAATCTTTTTTCCCTTCTCTAAGATACCCTTAAATTTAGGGTTGGATATCTATTTCCAAAAACTCCTCGGGGGGAAGGGGGGAAGACCTTGTGAAAACCTTATATATCAAATTTTAGCACAATCGGTAAAATAATTTCATCTCTATCCCGAGGTGCAGAGAGACGGCATTTCGAAAACTACTTTTTTTGTTTGTTTCAGGGGGTCATGAAACGTCGACATTTATCAAAATCTCGAATTAGATTTTATTTTTTACGATCACAATCTACCTCCGAGGTGCCGAGATAAAGTAAAAAAGTAAATATAATACCACAAAAATCACAAAACTTCTCAATTGCCGCTTGGTTTTTCTCCTAAATCTGTGACTTGAACAAGGAAGAAAGTTGACATGGGCTATTTTCTTTTAGCACGGCACGATGATTAGTATAATTTGTTACTTCCTATGAACGCGTTACAGAACCTAATGAACCAATCATTTGTTTCGTGTATAAAACAACTTGTTTAATGATTTAATTATTTTTTTGTTTTGTTTGGACTTTCAAAGAAAGTTTATCATCACCATTTAAGAGATTCGTGTTCATGACACCATTAAAAAATGAAAAAAAAAAACATTATTTTCTAGGAAGTATATTCCATTCACCGTAGGAATTGACTTCGGAAAGGCCTTTTTCCCTACCATAAATCTACTATATAGTAGGATATTGGTAGGAAAAAAGACCTTTCAGAGAGTAATTCCTACCGTGAATGGAATATAACACTGTAGTAATATGCTTTTAATTTTTTTTCCCTCCATACGATCAACACGAACGTTATTAACGATTAAGGGCTATATGTTAAAAAGTAGCTTAAATCAGTGGTTTTAAGGCACCCTCTCATCCGCTAGCTCTTATCTCAACTACTTTTATATAACTTTGTTATACTGCTAGACTATTATTATTCTCAGCATGAGGTATTCGTTTAAGGACGTTACCTATCTGTGACGTCATGGCTGGCCAAGGTATGATTTCCCATGTTAATGAATCTACGTTTTACTCGATCAACGATTTTTAAAGATAACAACGTTGAAACAGAAACCATAAATTCTAAAATAATTCTAAAAATATTCCTACAGTGTCACAAAATTATTATTATTTTATCTTTAAGCAGTTTTTTTTATAAATCCTTTACAACTTAGGCAATTTGACTTGGTCACAAAAATGACGTGTAGAAATCTTCCTGCCAGGATATGGATTAAGAAGTCCGCGGCAGCATTTGAATATCCAGAACAGGAAACAAGAAAAAGGTGAAATTAAAAAGCAAGTCAATGTTTTCAAGGAGCAAATATCAAAGTGACTGTGTAAACACGTCAGCGGAAGAGGGTAAGTGTTATCAGTACATAGACAAGAGACCTCTCGGGGTGAACTTCTAATTTCCCCCTTCCTTTATACAAACTGTTGTAAGATATCTGTCATGAGCATAGCCGCATTAGATGAGAAACATTTTAAATGAAGAGAAAAAGTTGTCATTACACTCCAGGACACCCTTGACAGATATTCAACAACTGTTGATATCAGCAGGTGTAGAAAATTGAATTATATGTTTCTACTGGAGAAATTTATGGTATATTTTGGCAAAAAAAATGTTTCTTTACAAAAACTACAAAATCATCGCCCTTAACTACTGTTCCTTATACTCCCACCTTAAAGGCATGCGCTATATATGAGGGGAAATGTACTGTCCTAGGTTAAGTTATATTGTTGGCGGTGTACCACATACCAATAGTAGAACACTTTTCCCTTTTATGACCGGAGGGCGAGTGAAACTGAAGAGTTTGACCACCTTCTCTCTGAACTGAGTAATTTCAAGTTCAGCGTAGCAACTTTCTACTGAGGTAAGTAACCCGGGGACTCGCTTCGGTGGCCGCATGTTCTAAGGTGTCACTCTCGAAATAGACAACTTCCGATGAAGGAAATTTCAGGGTTTGAATCTTAGTTGGGTTAACAGGGTGGTTTTTCCTAAATAGTTTTTTCACTTTTCCTTGCACTTAAATGTAATAAAAATTCATCTGAAGTCAACCTTCCTAATCCCTAATACGTTATTTTAATCAGTATATATGCGTACAGTTGGAACGGGTAGTATGATGCGGTGCTAAATATAAAAACAGCCCGTGCTTTGGTCAGGCATCCTCCTATAGCTTGGTGGTTTGCGTGACCAAGAACCAGGGGACCTTGGTTCGATCTTTAGGTGTGTTCTTTTCTCATTCAGTCCATTATTTCCGGTGTAAGTCAATAAAACGAGATCAACTTCTCAACTTTCTCATGAAACCGACCTCCAAATTAATATTTTATGAAAGAGCAGACTGAGATATATGTACATGACTTTCAAAATTTGGATTCGATTAAACTTCATCTTAAAGGGGCGAAAAAAAACCCACCATAAAATAAGTTTGTCGTGTGGAGTTTTCGTTAGTCTATATGGATTGATTCTTCGTTCAACCTGAATGTTAAGGTGCTCCAGAAGGGAGAGCAAGTGTTTTTACAGACTATCAATTTTTCTGCCAAATTAAATAAAATATCTCTCCAGAAGCAACTTAAAGTTTAGTTTTCTGCACATGCCAATATCAACAGATCTTTAATATCTGTCAAGGGTGTCCTGGAATTTTGTCAAAACTTCTTCTCTTTATTTAATACATTTTGACAAAGTTACAGGACACCCTTGACAGATATTCAAGATTTGTTGATATAAGCATGTGCAGAAAACTAAAATTTATGTTGCTACTGGAGAAATATTTTATTCATTTTGGCTAAAAAATTTCAATTCTATAAAAACTGTAAAATTAATCGCGCTCCCTTCTGCCGCACCTTAATAAATCCATTATGACGTAGCTTATAAGATAGGGTCATAATGCAATCTACAAAGGTAAGACTGCCATCTTTCAGGGTAAATAGAGGGAACATAAACAAATTTAGGTAGCTAGTCGCAGAGAAGTGGCTCCCATATTTTCCGATTCGCTTCGTATACTATCAGAAGAGAACCTTATTGAAATTAATTATTTATTCAGGTTATTTTACTTGTTATAGATAATTTCAGTTATTATTTTTATCAACACACCTTAGAGATACGTGACTTTTCACTTTTTTTTTAAAAACTTATATATACTGCACTAGAACCTGGTTAATCCGAAATAATTGGGACCCGAAACAAGTTCGGACTAACAAAAACTCGTATTAAGCGGGAGAATACAGGGATACAGTATTTTAACGAGTTTTTAATTAAAGTTGAATGAATTTAATCAAATTTTCATTTATTTAACTGATGTATAGCAAATAATATGTGCTGTAATTATTTTTAGTTACAGGGAAAACACATTGTGTTGACTACAACATGAATATATAAAGCTTTTAATTATCAGATATTACTTTCTTTTAACTTTGAGCTTGTTAACCAATAAAATATATTCCATTTAGCTTTTTTTTAATCCCCCCGTTTTCCAAAAATTGTGTTTGAATTATCTAAAATTTCTGTCTACTGAGACTCGGTTGGTTTTACTGTACTTGACATCCGATAACTAATATTAATGCAGATTTTGACACGATGTAATTTTTTTGTATACATTTTTCTCTTTCTATAGCCCCGGCTTTATTTATACTACCGATGAAAACTTTGTTAAAATAGTACGACAGTTTCTTTACAATACATTGGGCTACGATAATAAACTAAACAATCCTCGGCACAAGATGATCCTAAGTCTGTTCAAAATGAGACGGGAAGTTTTTTTGTTAGTTCACGGGGCCGAACTAGCCCTCCCCCTCACTTCACTAGCACGCCTATGTATACATTTTTTTTGTTTATCTACGTCTCCTTGTTGACGGAAGCCACGTGGGGAAAGGTGCTAGGTGTCGACAGAAAATGAAAGCTTGAGAAATATCGTGTTTTATCTCTCTCTCTCTCTCTGTCGCCCAGAGGCGGGTGACGAACCGTTGTCTCGGATGGTTGGAGACGGACTGAGTTGAAGACTGATTGTTTGTTGGGTTGGCTGACTTTCACCGAGGAGAGAGACTCTCCTGATATCTGGGTTACCAGGGGCCCTCTCTTCGAATTACGTTTTCTTACACATTTAAACAGTCAAATGAAAAAAAAAAAAGTTTTAATCTTTTATTTGCTAGTTAGAAATCTAAAAAAAACTTTTCATAGCACCACGTCTTACTAACTGTTCAGCTTAGACGAATATACTATATAATAATTACGGTAGTGAGATAGGGATGAATTATTATTATTATTAGCACCGCGTCTTACTACCCGTTCGGGTTATAGGCACTTACGCCAATGTGTAATGGTAGGGTGGTTGTTAGATTAAATGGAGGACCTACAGTTTAACGTGGAATCCGAACCACGGTGGAGGCCTTGGCATTCCCCACATTCACAAGATGTCTTGTCAGAGGTGAAGGAAGGGTTTGGCAATCAGATAAATCTGTGCCAGGACCGAGGATTAAACCCCGGACCCCCAGCACAGAAGTCCGACACCTTACCCCTAGACCACCAGGTCACCGATAGGGATGAAGAAGGTTGAATTTAAAGTAAGTGTACCCGAATTTGCGTGGAGAGAGAGAGAGAGAATGGAAAACCATTTAGGAAAAACTACCCTAATTACACCCGACCGAGACTCGAACCTTGATCTCCCTGTCACCGGCAGTCTAGTCTACTGCGAGATTAGCGCGTTAGATCATACGACCACCAAAGCGGGTCAGTTTTATAATAAATGTCACAATGTGATTACCCTCACTCTCCCTCAAATGTTGCCGTTAGATGTTAAGTTAGTTTGTAGTTCGCGTGTTGACATGACCCTGTGTTTAGAAAGTGTCCCATATGTTTGGTTAGCTTTGTTGCAATGTTTTACCAGCACTTATGAAACCTAGCGGCCTGTTTTTGTGTCGACATTCCACTAAATAAATAACTATCATGATAATTTAGAATGTAAATGCCAATTCTACTTCAAATAAAGCAAAAGTAAATAATAAATCTCCTTTTCAACGCTACAATTAGATTTAGCAAACAGGAATGTGAAACTTTGGAGAATCGGTCCCCAGGAAGATATTCCTTCGTGGCGTAGTGTATTAATAATAATAATAATAATAACTGTGGGACAATTTCCTTCACATTTTTTAATGCAATTAAACTTTGTGTGCGTGTTCTCTGTCTTACTAACCGTCCAGTTATAGGAATTATTTTTAACCAGGTTTAATTCTTTAGATTAACATATATTTTTACTATTATTTTTAGTACCGGACTATACGCTACGAACAAACTATGCTAATTTTCTAAGAATGAGGAAGAAAG
The DNA here is from genome assembly GCA_902151425.1 of Timema shepardi. Lineage (NCBI taxonomy): Eukaryota > Metazoa > Arthropoda > Insecta > Phasmatodea > Timematidae > Timema > Timema shepardi. Next base: position 72,371 of record CABFVX010002282.1, on the reverse strand, counting down.
TGTACCATCATTTTCATGGAGTGGGAATAGATAACTATTTAGGTAAAACCAACACTCAGTTCATCTGACCGGGTTCGAACCCCGATATCTCTATATTTTAGTGGTCTGGGCTATTAAAAGAGTTACGCCTTAGATTATTAAACTACCGAAGTGGGTTTTAATAATATAGTAGTCGATGTTTATATTAGTATAGTTAATATAACCCACCTCAGTGACCGAATGGTCTAAGGCGTCACTCTCGTGTTAGACTGGCTTGGCTGATGACAGGGAGATCGGGGTTAAAATCCCGGTCGGATGTACTGAGAGTGATTTTTCCTAAAATGGTTTACCACTCTCCTTCCATGCAAATGCGGGTAAATCTTGAAAATTCTTCCTTCCTCATACCTACCCCATTATAGTAATTATCATAGCTGTGTATAACCTGAGCAGGTAGCGAGAAGCGGTTATAAAAAAATAACTAAAATATTTTTAGCTAGTTAATTAACTACATTTTTAAATCATTTTATTATGTGAACTAACTTAGATGTACAGTCTAATTTTAATATTGAAAACTCTTTTAGAAGGAACAAACAGTATTTTTTGTGGTCACCATTTTGCCAAACACTTCCTTCACCTCTGACAAGACATCTTGTGAATGTGTGGAATGCCAGGCCTCCACCGTGGTTCGGATTCCACGTTAGACTGTAGGTCCTCCATTCCATCTCACAATCACCCTACCATTTCACATTAGCGTAAGTGCGTACAACCCGAACGGGTAGTAAGACACAGTGCTAATAATAATAATAATAATAATAATAATAATAATAATAATAATAATAATAATAATAATAATCGTTATTTTATAGATATTGATAAGAAATGTAAAATTTAAGATAAGTGTATCCATATTTTTGGGGTTAAAAAGTGAGAAACTATTCAGTAGAAAATTGACAACCAGTTTTCATTCAAACCCAGACCTCCCTGTCATGAGTAAATCATACAAGACAAAATAATACGCTTTACCACGTGATATCTGGTGTAAATATTGTGTTTGTAAAATAAGAATATTAACATATGTGTGTGGGTGTGGCAAACGTATGTATAGAATGTATCTCATTTTAAGGCGGCTGCATAAATCATTGAGAAAGTACAACTCACTTTCAGACCTCAAGGCTTAAAAGTCAATGATCTGTTTCGTTTTCTGGAACTAATTCACTATTCTGTCTAATCTTATACTTTCTTTCGCACTTCACCTACAACTATCCATTGTTATTCCAATAAAAAGTGGGGAAAGAAAATTAGGAAACTTCTTATCTCAAGGTATATCATCATTATTATTATTAGCACAGTGTCTTACTACCCGTTAGGGTTATACGCACTTACGCTAATGTGAAATGGTAGGATGATTGTGAGATGAAATGGAGGACCTACAGTTTAACGTGGAATCCGAACCACGGTGGAGGCCTGGCATCCCCCACATTCCTCAAGGTAAAAAGCAAATCTCGTTGGTAGTTCTCAAATTTCTTAAAATGGTCTTTTCCGAGCGTATAAAAAAATTACTGTAGGGCCTGTTTTTTATATATAAAAGATAAATATAGAGCCAATATGATTATATAATGTCACATTTTCACATATATTTTTTTTCTATTCATAAAACTCAAACTATATTGTTGTTAAGAAAAAAGAGCCCTGTCTAAATATTTCAACTTTAATTTGTTGTGAACTATATATCGAAATAACGCTTTGTAGAATTAAATATTACGTTTGAGCTGAACTTCTGTGCGGTAATTTCTGGCTTTCCGAGGTGACTGGGCCCCTTAAGTGTTAAGTATTTACACACGTTGGCATTGAATGCTTTCCAGGCTTTCAATGACGTAGTAAGTGTACGCGTACACTCAGTTATTATGGTATCACTATGCAATGTAGGGCACTTGTTTACTTTAATAAACCATTTCAATAAATAAACCACTTATAGTCCTTTTAAGACTAGTTAGATATTAAAATGTGCAATATTGTCATATTGTAGTTTATGTGGCGCTTTAAATCTCGTAACTAAACAAAAGTTCACTAGAGTTCATATATGTTTATGATTATTTTTTCGTATTAAGGTAGAATGGAAGGGGACGCGTGGAAAAGCCAGTGTTTTTGCCGTTTTTATGGTAAAACCTTTTTTGGCCAAAATAATTTAAAATATTGCTTCAGTACTAATATAAAATGTAATTGTATTAACATGGTGATATCAACAATTCCTTAATATCAGTCATGAGTATAGTGGCATTATCTAACACACTTTTTAAATAAAGATAAAAAGTTGTCATTAAATTCCAGAAAACCCTGGATAGGTATTCAAGAAATTTTGAGGTCATTATGTGAAGAAAATTAAACTCTATGTTTCTACTAGAGCAATATTTTATTGATTTTGGCAACAACAAACAAATCCATGAAAACTGCAAAAACACTGTGTTTTTTTTCTCGCGCCCCCTTCCATCTCACCTTAATTAAACGCTAAACAAAACATAACATTCCAAACTAAAGATAAAAAGAAACACAGCCAATAAAGTTGTCAGAAAAAAATAATTAGGGTGGTTATTTTATCTTAATAATTATTTAAACGTGTAGAAATTATTTTTAATCGTCACTTCAAACGCGGACATACATGCAGGAAACGAGTTTAAAATATATTATTACCGTTTTCAACACAACTGTAAAATAGAAGTGATAATTTACGTTGTTGTATAAATAGGTTACTCTTTTTTTTTAAGCTACAGTAGTCCCATGGTTTTTTGGTGCTGACTGACAGCTGACAGTCAACATTTAGGTATATACATACATTTTGACTGTCAGAAGTGACAGCTGCTAAACACGTGTTTTTACAGATCATATGGTTCCGCGTAGGGATACATAATTTGGTCTGGTAACTTTTCAAAGCCGTCAGCTGTGAGCTGTGAGCTGTCAGTCAGCAACAAAGAAGCCATGGGGCTACTGTAGATCTATTAACGATTAAGATAAGAAAAATGACCCACATTTATATTAATGCCTTGACCTTACTTAAATAAGATCAATATTAATTATATAATTTATTTAAAAGAAACCACTGTCCAAATAGTTCGACAGGAAGAAATGCAGGTGCACGACTAGTGAGGAAAGATGGAATAAGTTGAATATTAGGGGAAAGCTTTAAATACTTGAGAAGTTTGGTAGAGGAAAGTGTAAGAAACAGAAGAGAAATCAATGAGTGAGGAAAGGAGACAAGCAGAAGCTTTTTTTCCCCCAAAAGTGTGAGTGATATAATTTGGAGCAGGGATGTTCCGAAGAATTGTGAAAGAGTGATCTATTTTAAGTACTAAATACCAATATTGACAATCACAGAGGATACGTGGGTAGTGAAGGAGCAGGATAGAAGCAGAGTTCAAGCTTGTGACACAGCGTTGCCAACCGTACGATCTGGTTACCACGTTTGATATAATTTCAGCACCTGTACAATCCAATATTGGGATATTTCCTAAAAGTAATATCCTAAGGCTCTGCTACAAATAAACAATATAATATATTAATTATTATTATTTGTGTAAGAATAAGTAGATTAATCAATATTGCGAAATTAAAAGCTAATATCAGCACTTATTTATTAAGCGCCCGTTCTTTATTATTTAAACATATACTAATCTTAGTAACAAAATGTAGTATAATGCCGTTTCAAATAATATCCATGTCGGGTCCATGTAATATCATTTGAGGCTAAAGAGTTGGTAACACTGCCGTGACATAAGATTTATGAGTAAAACTGTACCCTCTCGATAGGTCCATTTATTTTGTCCTTCAGCTCCCAGAATTTCCTTCTTTCCTTCAAGGCATCCAATATTTGAATCCTCCTCCTTCCTAAGCTCCTCTTTCCCTCAACCTTTCCTTCTATGACGTCGGTGGCCTGGCGGTCTAGGGGTAAGGTGTCAAGACTTCTATGCTGGCGGCCGGGGTTCAATCCTCGGTCCCGGCACAGATTTATCTGATTACCAAACCCTTCCTTCACCTCTGACAAGACATCTTGTGAATGTGGGGAATGCGAGGCCTCCACCGTGGTTCGTATTCCACGTTAAACTGTAGGTCCTCCATTTCATCTCACAATCACCCTACCATTACACATTAGCGTAAGTGCGTATAACCCGAACGGGTAGTAAGACGCGGTGCTAATAATAATAATAATAATAATAATAATTCTATGACGTCGTGCATAAGACAGTCCCTCCTAAAGATGTGTCCGATACAATTTGCCCTGTAACAAAGAATCACCTCCAAAATAACCGTAACGTATCTACAATTCGGGAATGATTTACTACAGAGAGAATAATACGGAAACAACTTAGAAATAATGAGTATCCCAAGTCTTATTTATATTACTGTAAATTGCACACCTCCCACATTGACAACAAACACTATAGGAGGGAAAAAATGGATAGGATGAGAAGAGGGTGATAGGGATAGTTAAGAAGAAGAAAATGTGGGACATGATAAAGATGTCAAGACTAAGGTGGTACAGCCATGTGAGGAGAACGGAGGAAAGGAGGATAACAAAGAAGATGAGAAGAAGACTAAGGTACAGGTGGCTGAAGGGAGTACAGAGGAGTGTGTAGGAGAGAGGAGAGGACTGGTTTGTTGTAGAAGAGGAGAGGAAGACTAAGGTACAGGTGGCTGAAGGGAGTACAGAGGAGTGTGTAGGAGAAAGGAGAGGACTGGTTTTTTGTAGAAGAGGGCAGGTGGTTGGGAAAAATGAAACGTAGAAGATAATGTTCCAAACAAACTAGGTCAGTGGCTGGAAGCTGTTCATGATCATGATGATGATGATGATTATCGTCATTTGATCGTGGGTGGTTCATAGTGTAAGCGCCTGTCATTACTCTGATAGGTAGCCCGCATAGCATAAACATAGCATTGTTTGATGAAGGGGACATTAGTTAGGGAGAATATTCTTGCAGTTTTGATATAAAAACTCTTTTATTTTTGGCCAAATGAAATATTTCTCCAGTAGAAACAGAAAGTTTAGTTTTCTTCACATGGTGATATCAACAGTTGTTGAATATCTGTCAAGGGTGTCCTGGAATTTAGTGACCACCTTTTCTCTTCATTTAAAGTGCAACCGAAAGGAACGCGAGTATTTTTACAGTTTTTATAGAATTGAAATTTGTTGTCCAAAATAAATAAAATATTTCTCCAGTAGCAACATAAAGCTTAGTTTTCAACATATGCTAATATCAACAAATCTTGAATATCTGACAAGGGTGTCCTGTAATTTTTGTCAGAGCCTTTTGTTTTTATTTAAAAAACTTTGACCAAATTCCAGGACACCCTTGACATATATTCAAAATCTGCCGATATTAGCATGTGTTGAAAACTAAGCTCTATGTTTCTACTGGAGAAATATTTTATTTATAAAAAAAAAGTTTTACTGTAAAAACCACAAAAACACTGGTCTTAAATCTCATTCCCAACATTCTCACCTTAACGTAGTAGATTTGTAATTAAAGATTAATTTTCATGTTACCCCTCTGCAATGCTTACAGATGTTTCTCTAGCCCAATAAAACACCCTCCTTCTACGGGTAGAATGTACCTAAGAGGTGAAAATTTAAGATAAATTATCTCTCCATCTCGTCTTAGTACCTGTGCTGACTATACATACATTAGTTACGCTAATGAGAGAACGATAATAAAAGGGTAGTTTTGGGGAACTATACCCATATTTGTCTAGAGGAAGGGTGGGAAACTGACGAGGAAAAACCATCCTCTGTACACCTTTCCGGGATTCTAACCTAGACCTCCCCACCACCAGCAACGCCGACTAAATGCTCCAGACATTTAGACCTCATGGCCGCCATCACACGTCTCGGATTATTAAATCAAAGGCTGAATTAGTAAAGGCTTTGAATATAAAGACCGCCTCTGTGATCAGAGATCCTGACTACATGTCCCGGGTTCAATTCCCGGTGGTTTGAGATTTTCTGTACAGCAATGGGTCTGTAACGGGGGTCAATTCATCCTCGTGAGAACAAATAAGCTACTTGAATTAAAAAAGAAAAAAAAGTAGCAGCTACGATCTAGAAAACTGAGACTAACGGCCGACAGGTTCGTTGTGCTGGCCACATGACAGCCTCTATCCTCAGATGTTGACACTATCTTCACCAACATACGACGGTCACTCAGTCAGTAGGGATCGATTGCCAGCTGATGACATGAAGTTTTTTTATATTAAATTATATCAAAGTATAACAACAACAACATATTATATTACAAATACAAATAATCCCTTATCTCCTCTCCTTTGGTGAGTATAGTTTTAATATAGTACAATATACCTGTGGAGTGAAGTTTTTGGTGAAAATTAAATATATTTTTATTTTTGCATATTAATTTTAAGATTATGTATTGCAGTTTCCAAACTAGTTATAAAATTTAAAAAAACAATATCTAGGAAAAAAATTACCATTTCAAATATAATTCAGAGAGTTTAAAAATTTGTTTTTGTGTGAAATGTGGTGAAGCATGAATGGATGCAAAGTCCTACATCACATTCCACACACACATCCACATAGTGTCTTTCCGCTTTGGCTGTGAAAATTGGCATTATTTTGCCATCGAAATGTGTCATGCATTGTTGGCTGAACATCTACTCTCACCTGTATTTGTGTCACATTGTTATCGGCATCAACTTCATGTTCAGGTTCCCGCTCAGATGAACTAGATGAAACTCCGCATCACTGTCATTTATGTCACTCATCACTCATGGATTCCCAATTTGAAATTATTTCATTCAACTCTTTTTCTGTTAGCACTCGTCTTTTGCGCGAAGATGCCATGATAAATACAACAATATAAAACAATAATATTCGAGTGTGGCAACTACCTTTATTTATAAATCTGTGAGTTTGCCTCCATAAATAAAACAGTAATATAAACTACGGTATCAACATGAATGTTCATGTGCGGCCACTAACTTTATAAACAACGACACAGCAAAAAAACTGTCACAAATAAATCATGTGGAAACACAACTTCTAAAATAAACATCGATCTAGTCAACCAGGTGTTTATGATAACCGTCACGCACAGCTACGACATCTACGAAAGAAGAACGTCCCCCGTTTTGTGTAAAGGACAGTAGAGTCATCTATTATCAAATATATAAACTAGTAAATGTCTAAAAATAGTTTCTTTAATATAACATAGATAGCAGCAGAGAATTAACATGGTTGAACGTTTATTTACGGCCATACTAATTTAGACAAACATGAAAACGTATATTTACGTGCATACTCATAGGAAGCCATAACAAAATGAACGTAAATATACGTTCATACTCACCAAAGGGTTAAGATTTCTAAACTCACGCCTGTAGATACGCAAACTAAACGTCAAGATCATATTTTATGGTTAACAAGGAGTTCAGGGGGTTCAAATCCTGACCGGCTCTATTGAGGGTGTTCTTTCCTAAATGGTTTGCCACTATTCTCCCACTTACATTTGGGTACGTTTATTTAACATCATATATATATATATAAGTAATTTAAATAAATGTGGATGGTCCGGTTAAGAAGTAAAACGGGGAGTAAATAAAAAATGGCGCATTGTTTGAGTTTCCTTACCGTTCGTTAAAGTCTTCAAGTTGATGATGTGATAGTTCAATTTTCATAGGAAGGAACCTATCTTATAGCTAGATAAGACGTTATATTTATACATACACACATATACACACACATACACAAACACATATACACACACATACATACACACATACACAAATACACACATACATATATTATTATTATTATTATTATTATTATTATTATTTAGCACCGCGTCTTACTACACGTTCGGGCTATACGCTACATACATACACACATACATACACTCACACATACATACATATATATTTAACCCGCTTCTTGTTAGACTAGACTGCCAAAGATGGTGAGATCAGAGTTCATTCCCGGTCGGGTGCACTGAGAGTGCTATTTCCTAACCTCCACGCAAATGTAGTTGCATTTATTCTAAATTAAAACTTCCCAACCTCTTGCACATTATTGTAATTAGTACATAAGAGTATAACCCGGACGGATAGTGACACGCGGTGCTAAAAATAAAAAGAATTCATACGTCAGCTCTCACTTTTGTTAGGTTGAACTATTATCAATAACATTAATAAAATAGTAAACTGTTATTAATTTTATATTTTTTTTATTTTATTATAATATATTAATAAAATGAAGTTTGTTTATCTGTCTGGAGCATTGCACAATATCCACCTAACGTAAAGGGTTGAAATTTTAAAATTAGTAGCCCCTACGCACGAACGTGTGCATCTAAAAGCCGGAATTTTAAAATTCTAATTTATTTATTTTAAATTAGTTAAAAACTGGGTTGGAAGAAATTTAAATTCATAGGTGTTTTTTTTTGTCTGAAGCAAATGACAACCTTACCAGGGGTAACAAAGCAATGCATTACCAGGCCAGGTACTTCTGCTAGTACAAAATATATAATTCTATGAAAATTGGACTGTATTATTTGTTACAGTATGTTTGTGTGTTTTCTAAAAGTTCCTTGTCATCAAAATTTACTTTAACTACCAGTATTTTTAATCACCTTGTCTTACTACCTGTTCAGGTTACATATTATATAATATATGATAACTACTCTAATTGGGGTATATAAAAGGAAGGAAGCTTTTTAGAGGTAACCTACTCTCATTAGCGAGGAAGGAGTAAGATAAACAACTTAGGGAAAAAATACCTTCAATAAACCCGAACTGGATTCGAGCCTTGAGTTCTCTGTCATAAGCAGGCCACTTACCAGTATTCGGTTGTAAACTTATTTGTATCTATCATAATTCTCAAACTACGAAATATGTTGTTTCTAAACTCGAGGTCACTTAGGTCTCACCAAACATATTCACGTCCTGGGATTGCTAATCATAATGTACGTATACTGTTATTATATTGTGTTGGGTTTTACCCTCCCTTTAAACAAGTATTTTCGTGAAAAAAAAGAGAGAGGATTGCGCAATCGCTAAAGAAAATTAAATAAAAGTGAGTACAATGGTCTTTGTCGGCTCGTCACGAACTTTGATATGAAAACAAACAAAGAAACATTCTTAGCGTTGTTTTGTCACTGTGCTGTAGTTCTTGCACAAACACAATAAAACAAAGTAAAGTAGCCCCATGACTTCTTTGGTGCTGACTGACAGCTCAAAGCTGACATCTGACGGCTTTAAAAAGTTACCAAACCAAATTATGTACCCCTACGTCGAACCATATGATCTGCAAAAACATGTGGTTAGCAGCTGTCACTTCAGACAGTCATACATTTAGGTATATACCTAAATGTTGATTGTCAGAAGTCAGCTGTGAGCTGTCAGTCAGCACCAAAGAAGCCACGGGGCTACTGTACGTTTCTGGAAGCTACGCGAAGCCGCACCGCACCGCATTTTTCCGGTGGAATTGAATTCATGTTTTTAAATGCAAGTGGCTACATGGTCCAAACTGCAACGGCGCGGACGAATCGTCGAGAGAGCGTCGCTCGGCGCAGACCGTGTGACCACCTACCACCGGAAATAAATGCTCGGGAGCTTCCGAACTTTGTTCTCATGCTAACCACTAAGCACAGTAGGGATGAGTGAAACAGTGATTTTTACAATATTGGCGATCACAATGACCTTAATTTGAAAAGAGCAGTGATTATTCACAATGATTGGCAGTCACTGGGTCAGCACTTTGTAAAACTAGGCATTTCTTTCACAGCCGTGTCACGTGGGACGCTGTAGTCATTGTTTCCAACATTACGTACAAGATAAACAATAATATATACAACAACTTACTGAACAACAAACATTATTCTTCTAAATTATTAGAAAATGCGGTGCGGTTCAGCTCCGCGTAGCCGGTCCTTACGTGAAAGTAGATCTAACAACGTTTCAGCTGTCAGATAAGTTCTTCCTATGAAAGTTGGACTGCAAGTGAAAATAGATCTAGTAAAGTTTCCAGCTGTTAGATAAGGTTCTTCCTATGAAAGTTGGACTGCACGGGAAAGTAGATCTGATTACTTTTACAGCTGTCAGATAAGTTCATTCTATGAAAGTTTGACTGCACGTGAAAATAGATCTGATTACTTTTACAGCTGTCGGATAAGGTTCATCTGATGAAAATCAATATGCTCATGGTTCATCTTATTTTTGTTTGTCAGGAATCCAAGATGGTGGCACCGCCGGACGAGCATGGAGAAGTATCTCACCGTCGTGGCTGGAGCATCGGTGTGCATGCTGGTCGCCATCTGCATCGCGTTCGCCATCGTCTCTTCCAACCAGAGGTCATCTTTGGAAGGAGGTGAGGGTCATAAGGTCACATCATTTGTTTCTCAAGGAACTTAACCGGGTTATCATAACGTGGGATTTACCGTTTATAGTAGACTTCAATCCCCTCTTACCCTTATTATATAAATATAAAATTTGTGAAGTTCTCTACGTCAAAATTTCGGTCCATCCCATGAAACTGTGTGGACCGCGGCCCTCATGAAGAACACAACATAAGCGTGACTTGCTCTTATTTATTGAGGGAGGAGCGGAGGTATAACTACATTCGCGAGGAGGGAAAGGGAGAAACAGTTTAGGGAAACCTACCACCCCAGTGCACCCATTCAGGGATCGAACCACAATATCACCGTCATCGGAAGTCCTGTCCATTGTGAGTGTAACGCCTTAGAGTAAACAATTAAAAAAAATCTCTAATGAAGAAATTTAAAGTGTTCTAATATATAATATCGGGTTCATACCTATTATAAATGGTTTTTATAATAATGGACATTGATGATGATGATGATGATAAAGAAAAAATAAACTATTTGGCGTAAATTATGAAGCAAGTCCACAGAGGAATAAAATATTAAGAACTCAATGAACAAAGGTGATATCTTCTACCTTCTGTCTTCCATAGTAGAAATAGCATACATTTATTCTTTCCTTGGGTGAGCTTTCTTAATAATTTACACTTATTAGTTTATTTTCCCTTATTCTTTATTTTTATCAATTTCCATTACTATAAAATCATTTAGCCATTGGGCCACCTAATTTTTAAACTATTATAGAGGATTGAACCCCGGATCCCCACCACAAAAGTCTAACACTTTACTTCTAAACCACCAGGTCACCCTGAAAATGTAATAATTTGTAGCTATCTTTAATTAAAATGATGGCAATATGCAAGAATGCTTATTTAGTTTGAAATGTGCTTTAATTTTTGACACTCATTACCTACGAAGATTCAAAAACTATAACTTTACAATCCCAACATATTAGGTCAGTAGGTAGCGCGTCTGACGACAGATCTAAGGTTTCAAATTTCAATTTTGGGTCACACAGCCTTAAAAATGTTTATTAATGACAATGGGTGTTTCACTTTCACAATAATAAATTAACATAAATAATACTGGTTGTTGTATCAATTCTAGCTTCAAGCTGGTTTGTAATTGATTTGCCGATAGTAATTTTGTTCTAGAAAGTGCACGTAAAATGCTGTTAATAAATATTCATGTTTTGTTTTAGACTGAGAGTGTATGTTAAATAAACATAGAAAAAAAAGTTTTTCATAATTATTGATTTTTATTATTTTATTTTTTTTCCTCCCTCCCAAACCTTTGTCACCGGCCATGTCCAGAATCCTTACCTTTCATGCCCGCAGCCCTGGAAGGTCGCAATAGAAACGGCAGCCTTTTCAAGACAGTCGACATCAACAGTGTCTGCTTGCATCCTACCTGCGTTCACGAAGGTAAGACTCGTCCTCAGCGGCGGCTCGTAGATAAAATTAATGGGGGTGCTGCTCCAGAAAATGTTTAGCCTTTGTTTTAAAATTGTATAAAAGGAATATATATATATATATATATATATATATAAATAAATAAAAAGAAAATTTATTCAGGAAATTGATAGAATCTTAGACGAAAAAACAAAACATTTTTTTTTACTTACTTTAACTTATGTTACACTTCAAACTTGATCTATTCATTTAAAAATGATATCCATTCTTCTTCTTGTTTTAATTTGCACAAAAAGTTAAATAATTTTCTCCTTGATCTCTGGATGACAATTGAGGAAATTTTTCTCCATTGAAAGTACTGCAAGCGCATTTAGTCTTTCTGTTAAATAAAAGAACAGAAAAAAAGTGAATAAAATAAAATAGATGGAAGCAAAATAATAATCTAATTCTTCACTCTTCTACACTTTATCACAACACACGTTGAGTAAAAAAAAAACTTCCTTCCACCATCACGCCAGAGCCGGCACTGCGAGAGCAACAGGGCTCTCTCTACCTGGCAGCCCCGCCTTCCTCCCCACCCCCTCATATGTGCGCATACGCACAACAGTCAAATACCACGTCGCTGGCACTGTGAAACGCACAGTTCCTTACAAAGGTTTTTGTATCTTTTTCATAAACTGGGGGATGGCTACTGAAGTACTGACATTAAGCTTAAGGAATATATATTGTACTACAAAAATAAGGAAAGAATTAAAGAAAAAAAGACTAATTATATTAGATGTTATCGATAATATCAATTGGAAATAGGGGGTGCTGCAGTTCCTAAGGGTTCTTCTAAGGGTTATGAAATGGGAAGGAAGCTTTGAAAAAAAATGCACCCTCCACTTTCCCTTAAAAGTAGCAAGCTTACCCTACATGGTTCTACTATGGCGTAACCTATAGGATAGGGCCATAGTGTAGTCATCCAATGTAAGAATGAGACATCTCATGGTAAACGCACTGATCCCTCAATATATATATTTTTAAAGAATTTCTGAGTTTTGCTTCAGCAACGGTTCACCCGTTATTCAACATCATCCCACTTCTTGTATTCCGTTAGCTTCCGCGGTCCTCAGCAGCATGGATCTGAACGTGGACCCTTGTGACAATTTCTACGACTTCGCGTGCGGTCAGTTCATAAAGAAAACCACCATCCCAGACGAGAAGTCCTCGGTAAACAGGTTCACTCTCATCAGCGATGAACTTCAGATGCAGCTGAGGCAGATCGTCGACGAACCGGTAAAGGACGATGACCTGCAGCCTTTCAGACTCGCCAAAGACCTCTTCCGGTCGTGCATCAACAAAAGTAATTAATATTTTTAATTAAATCAAATATAGTGGTAAAACTACAACTGGACACGGGAATAGAACCCAGTACTTTAGGCTTAGCGTAACAATACTCTACCACTTCCTGACCAGGACTCATCCTGTGCTCAAGGTCATTCATCACTCAGAGCTTAAGGTATGTCTGAATTCAAGTGACAGTTGTATCTGTACTGAAGTAAATGTCCATAGACTAATGAGATATAGATGAGGAGGTAGAATTTAGTATAAATGTAACCATATTTCCTGGTGGAAAAGTGGAAAACAAACCTGCCTACGCCCAACCAAGATTCGAACCTCAAGCTCCCTGTAGTCGTCAATCGTTGTCTACTTTTTAGATCGCGTTGGCCTCTGTCCAGTGGCAGAAATATAATCTGTGGAAAAAGCCCCAGCCTTTAATGGAGCATGCCATAGTGTGTTTCTACATCTAATAGATAAACTAGTAAAATTAACCATATTTAATGAGCATGTCCAAAGCTTCGAAATTTAGAGTAGTTATGTATCTGAATTTTATTATTATTATTATCATCACCGAGTATTACTATCCGTTCGGGTTATACGCACTTACGCTAATGTGTAATGGTAGGGTGATTGTGAGATGGAATGAAGGACCTACAGTTTAACGTGGGATCCGAACCACGGTGGAGGCTTGGCATTCCACACATTCACAAGATGTCCTGAATTTTATTAAGATATTTTGTATTAGGTTCTAAACTTCAAATCCAGATATATCTTATAATTAGGATTAAATAGGATTTAATTCAAAATTCGAACATTTTTCCATAGAAGTTATCATAGACCAACTACAACCCAACCCTATCTCCCCCCTCTCCGTTCCATATAAATTTGTAAAATTAATAATATTTCAAATTTAGCAATTTTTTGTGCATGGTTCATGGATCTTATATTTTTATTGAATTAGGTATAATATATTTATAATTTAGTCTAAATTTTGGTTTGTATTTGATAGCATTTCATTATAAAGTATTCGATTTGGAACGTGTTCAATTTTAAAATATTTGATTCAGATTTTACTAGAAATTTGATTAGATTTAAAATTTGTATTATAGTATCAAAGTGTTCCATTATATATCATAATGTTATCTGTTAAATAACGTCATGTTGTGCTTTGTTCCTCAGGTCGGATTGAGGATCGTGGTCTTGGACCATTCAGAGAGCTTCTGAAGGAACTAGGGGGCTGGCCGGTACTCGAAGGGGACGCCTGGAATGAGGCAGACTTTACCTGGCTCAACGCAGTCTACAAGTTCAGGAAGGCCGGGTACAGTGTCGACTACTTTATGGACTTCTCCGTCGCCACAGACGCCAAGAACTCCACTTTCAGAACCATCAACGTAAGACCTCAACATTACTATTAATGACCGGTGGAAAAGAGGTCTTGTTTTAACTTGACCTTTTGGCATTTCATCTGTTGCTCCGGGTGTTTATTCCATGACGAATGCCAAATGCGTGAACATGTTTTATAGGAATTTAGCAGCGGCATTATTTGAAACTATGTCACGAATTTGTTATCCGTTTCAAGATGGCAGTCGCTCAAAAATATTTCTTTTCGTTTGTTCAGTGATGAATGTCAACTGCGTGAACCAGTTTTATCGAAATTTGGGAGGGGTATTCTTTGAACCTTGGCCAAACGATGTATATACTACACAGTTTTTTTCCCAATCTGGCTATCCATTTCAATATGGTTGCCGTTAAAATGGTTTTTAGTATAATAGCTCATCTCAAGTTATTTGAATGTAGAATTCTAAGCAATAGATCGAGTTCCTAGTATGTATTAAAATAAATATTTGACATATATTACGAGACTGATGTATTAAACCGTGAGAACAACAGTTACTCTCTATCAATATAATGTACTGTACTCTTGACTATAGCATTCATTTGTTTTCTCTCTAACTTAATCACCAATGAGAAATATCAACGTCATATCCAAGAAGAGATTATAGGATCTATTTTTACATGGTGGTCTTTAGAGGGGGGGGGTCAGGTGAGGGGGGGGGAGGGGGTGCAGAAGGGTATAAAATGGGGAATAGGTGAATGCACAAATCATTAAGGTAACTTTTTTTTTTTACATACGACTAAAATAGTTAATTCCATTATATTATTCGTGCTATTCATTTGTTACCAGATACTAATTTTTTTTAAATCTAATTTAAATTAACGATTGATTAATTTTGCCGTCTCCTTCTATCCAACCAGTTAGGTAGGAGTGTAATCATCACAAGTTAAGGGAAGTATTTTTGTAGTTTTGACCAAATAAATCAAATATTTATCCAGTAGAAAGTATAGTTTAATTGTCTCCACGTGGTGATATAATCGTCATTAAATCACAGGACAGCCTTGACAGATATTCAACAACTACTGTTGATGTCACCGTGAGAAGAAAATTAAACTAAAAATATCTACTGAAATATTATTTTCATTTATTTTTACTAAAATAATAGTTTATTATAAAAAACTTACAACATCTTTACCTTAGCTCACGTTTCCTTTCAGCCTAACTTGAGAGCCAGTGACCAACATATGTGACCACATATGACCGATGTATGTATGCTTGTTTGTGTGTTCAGCTGGACCAAGGTCAACTGGGTCTGAGTCGCGAGTTCCTCATCAAAGGTCTGAGCGAGAAGCACACCAAGGCTTACCACCAATACCAGATTGACGTCGCGACGCTCTTCGGCGCCGACAAGACCAGGGTGGAGCGAGAGATGAGGGAGGCGCTTGATTTCGAGATAAAGCTTGCTAACGTGAGTACACCTTCTGTTGAACCGGCGTCAAGGAAAGGGAGGGAGTCTATGATATGAGTTATCGTGTCGTTTGGTTAAGGTGTGAGGTTATTATTATAATTATTAGCACCACGTCTTAGTACCCGTTCGGGCTATACGCACTTACGCTAATGTGTAATGGTAGGGTGATTGTGAGATGAAATGAAGGACCTACAGTTTCCCCACATTCACAAGATGTCTTGTCAGAGGTGAAGGAAGGGTTTGGTAATCAGATAAATCTGTTCCGGGACCGAGGATTGAACCCCCGGACCCAAGGTGTGAATTTAGAAATTACGAGTTAAGGGTAATATTTGTGTAGTTTTTATAACAAAAAATGGGTGACCTGGTGGTCTAGGGGTAGGGTGTCAGACTTTTATGCTGGGGGTCCGGGGTTCAATCCTCGGTCCCAGCACAGATTTATCTGATTGTCAAACCCTTCCTTCACCTCTGAAAAGACGTGTATTAATCACAACTTGTGAATGTGAGGAATGCCAGGCCTCTACCGTGGTTCGGATCCCAAGTTAAACTGTAGGTCCTTCATTTCATCTCACAATCACCCTACCATTTCACATTAGCTTAAGTGCGTATAACCCGAATGGGTAGTAATACGCGGTGCTAATAATAATAATAATAATAATAATAATAATAATAATATAGCAAAAACAATTAGGCGAAATATATCAAATACTGCCCCATTAGAAAAATATAGTTTAATTTTCTTCACGCACTTATATCAACAGATGTTGAATATCTGTCATGATAATAGTGACATTAGATGAACTTTAGAACTTTCGAAAATCAAACATTTACCTTTTTTTAAAAAAGTTGAATGAGGATATGTATTTATAACACATTGAATATACGTACATTCGTCTCTTGCAGATTTCGTTGCCAAGCGAGATGAGAAGGAATATATCTCTGTTGTACAACCCTACAACGGTAGAAGGACTACAGAGAGATTACCCGAGCATCCCATGGCTGGAATACATCAACAATATTCTACCCAAAGATATTCAAGTTAGGAACGACGAGCTGATTATTGTCGCTGTGCCCAGCTACCTCCGGGCTTTGGAAGGAATTCTCAGCAACACCCCAAAAAGGTGATACTTTTGGTTATTATTATTATATTATTTATTTGGTTAGTCAGTAATCGGTCAAATAGACTCGAACGTGGTTGTAATGAGCATGGAAATAACGAGATATTTGTGAGTGTGTGGAATGCCAGGCCTCCACCGTGGTTCGGATCCCACGTTAAACTGTAGGTCATCCATTTCATCTCACCACCAGCCCTACCATTACACATTAGCGTAATTGCGTATAACCCGAACGGGTAGTAAGACGCGGTGCTAATAATTATAATAATAATAATGGTAGTAATAATAAATAACGAGATACATCGCCCCGATAGTAAATTTAGTTAGAAAACGAACCCTCCTGTCCGGAGCATGTCTGTTAACAAAAGTAAGTGTGTCTATATTTTCGGAAAATTAGAAATAATTCGTGAGTTTGAAAGTGGTGCGAAAAATGTTGAAGTCCTTAAAATGTTAATATCATTCCTCTTCAACAGTATCGACATTTTGGAAGAATAAAAATGTAAACATTGGAAACAACATAACTGACAAAAAATAAATTATAATGTTTAAGCTATCTTTTTATCAAGTTGTTCGGGATTAAATAAACATAGGAGATAGCTTTAAATAATCATTATTGAGTAATGCTTATAGCAAGGACATTTTTTCGGTCTCTTGGTGCGCGTTATAACAAAGATCAACTGTATTAGACTAAATATCTAGATACCATATTGTAAAATACCAACACATCAGAAACGGAAGGAGCTGAAAGTTTATAATACATAGATAGCATTAGACAATAAAAGAGAGTCCAAATTACCATAATCGGGCTTTTTAATTCTAAACCCAATTGATTGAAAGCAGGAAAATTCCAAAAGACAAACCACCTCTGATTCCCAGACAATGAAACGCATAACATATCTAAGAGAACCCTTCCAAGGGCAGCCATAGAATTAAATGCAAACTATTTTGAATCTAATTATATAGATCATAAGAATAATAGCATTCAAATACAAATAAAATCTTTATTTCTCTTCCTTCTGTTTAGTTATTATTATTATTATTATTAGCACCGCGTCTTACTACCCGTTCGGGTTATACGCCCTTACGCTAATGTGTAATGGTAGGGTGATTGTGAGATGAAATGAAGGACCTACAGTTTAACGTGGTATCCGAACCACGGTGGAGGCCTGGCATTCCCCACATTCACAAGATGTCTTGTCAGAGTTCTGTTTAGTTAACTTGCTCGTTTGTAAATTTATCCTCAGATTTACTCTCGGCTTAATCAATGGGATTAGTATAAGAAAAGGATGGGGATAGTTTTACCCACATTGGCATGGAGAGAGGATGGGTAAACCACATTTAAACACAATATTAATTTAATGGGTTTTTTAAATAAGAAACTGCTTCAATTTTTTTTTAATTCTTAAATAATATAATTTATATCCTGGCAATCCCCAACTAATACTAATTTAATGAAACAGGATTAGAAAAGGTGTACTTTAGTTAAATTCCTCTGTATAAATCTAAGGAAAGGATGGAACGATATAGACATAATTATATTCATGAAACAAATAGCCGAAACTATTGTTAATGCATTTTAGTGGGGATATTCCCTCTTAATTATATTGTCAAATGATAATATTAATATCGTTTTTATTTGGATGAAGTTGAGGTCAATGCCTTTTCTTACTCTTAGCCACCTCCCCCCAGTACACTCTATCGGGGCTCGAACCCAATCCAAACTTTCCTGGTCAGAATCGAGCACATTAATCGGACCAAATAGCTCTGAGCAAGGATAGCTCTCCTCCCCCCCCCTGTTTTTCTCAACTAAAGTACTTGTTCCAGGGTCTTGTCGAACTACGCGATGACGCGGGTGGTGCTGTCATCAGTCAGCTACCTGACTGAGGAGCTGAGGGCCAAGCAGCTCAAGTACGCCACGGCGCTGACGGGCAAGACTGAGAGGGAGGCCCGATGGAAGGAGTGCGTCGACATCGTAGCCGGAGGGTGAGTTTTACATCATCTTCTTGTGGATGGAGGTTATAAAGGGGGGTTACAAGGGGCTGGATGTTGGAGGGGGCTGTTGGAGGATATAATGGCTTGTTGTACGGGGGCATCGGGGATTGTAGGGAGCTTGGGTCTATAAAGGGGGCCAAGGGGGGCTGAAAAGGGTTGAGGATGTGTGAAGGGTCTGGGGATTTTTGAGGATTTAGGGGAGGTTGGAGGAAGTTTGAAGGTGTTGGAAGCGGTTTGAGGGGCGTGAGGAGGTATTTTATGGTTGTAGGGGAGCAGGGTTTTTTTATGGTGCTAGGTGTCTTGGAGGAAACAAGGGATGTTGAAGGGAGGCAGAGAGTGTTGAAGGAGGCAGGGAGTGTTAAAAAGAGGGAAGGAGCTGGGGTGTTGAAGGAGGCAGGGGCTAGTTGTACAGGGGAAGGGGGGATTGTTGGGGTCTAGGGTTGTTGGAGGAAACAGGGGACATTGAAGGGAGGCAGAGAGTGTTGAAGGGAGGCAGAGAGTGTTGGAGGAGGCAGGGAGTGTTAAAAAGAGGGAAGGAGCTGGGGTGTTGAAGGAGGCAGGGGCTAGTTGTACAGGGGAAGGGGGGATTGTTGGGGTCTAGGGTTGTTGGAGGAAACAGGGGATGTTGAAGGGAGGCAGAGAGTGTTGAAGGAGGCAGGGAGTGTTAAAAAGAGGGAAGGAGCTGGGGTGTTGAAGGAGGCAGGGGCTAGTTGTACAGGGGAAGGGGGGATTGTTGGGGTCTAGGGTTGTTGGAGGAAACAGGGGATGTTGAAGGGAGGCAGAGAGTGTTGGAGGAGGCAGGGAGTGTTAAAAAGAGGGAAGGAGCTGGGGTGTTGAAGGAGGCAGGGGCTAGTTGTACAGGGGAAGGGGGGATTGTTGGGGTCTAGGGTTGTTGGAGGAAACAGGGGATGTTGAAGGGAGGCAGAGAGTGTTGGAGGAGGCAGGGAGTGTTAAAAAGAGGGAAGGAGCTGGGGTGTTGAAGGAGGCAGGGGCTAGTTGTACAGGGGAAGGGGGGATTGTTGGGGTCTAGGGTTGTTGGAGGAAACAGGGGATGTTGAAGGGAGGCAGAGAGTGTTGGAGGAGGCAGGGAGTGTTAAAAAGAGGGAAGGAGCTGGGGTGTTGAAGGAGGCAGGGGCTAGTTGTACAGGGGAAGGGGGGATTGTTGGGGTCTAGGGTTGTTGGAGGAAACAGGGGATGTTGAAGGGAGGCAGAGAGTGTTGGAGGAGGCAGGGAGTGTTAAAAAGAGGGAAGGAGCTGGGGTGTTGAAGGAGGCAGGGGCTAGTTGTACAGGGGAAGGGGGGATTGTTGGGGTCTAGGGTTGTTGGAGGAAACAGGGGATGTTGAAGGGAGGCAGAGAGTGTTGGAGGAGGCAGGGAGTGTTAAAAAGAGGGAAGGAGCTGGGGTGTTGAAGGAGGCAGGGGCTAGTTGTACAGGGGAAGGGGGGATTGTTGGGGTCTAGGGTTGTTGGAGGAAACAGGGGATGTTGAAGGGAGGCAGAGAGTGTTGGAGGAGGCAGGGAGTGTTAAAAAGAGGGAAGGAGCTGGGGTGTTGAAGGAGGCAGGGGCTAGTTGTACAGGGGAAGGGGGGATTGTTGGGGTCTAGGGTTGTTGGAGGAAACAGGGGATGTTGAAGGGAGGCAGAGAGTGTTGGAGGAGGCAGGGAGTGTTAAAAAGAGGGAAGGAGCTGGGGTGTTGAAGGAGGCAGGGGCTAGTTGTACAGGGGAAGGGGGGATTGTTGGGGTCTAGGGTTGTTGGAGGAAACAGGGGATGTTGAAGGGAGGCAGAGAGTGTTGGAGGAGGCAGGGAGTGTTAAAAAGAGGGAAGGAGCTGGGGTGTTGAAGGAGGCAGGGGCTAGTTGTACAGGGGAAGGGGGGATTGTTGGGGTCTAGGGTTGTTGGAGGAAACAGGGGATGTTGAAGGGAGGCAGAGAGTGTTGGAGGAGGCAGGGAGTGTTAAAAAGAGGGAAGGAGCTGGGGTGTTGAAGGAGGCAGGGGCTAGTTGTACAGGGGAAGGGGGGATTGTTGGGGTCTAGGGTTGTTGGAGGAAACAGGGGATGTTGAAGGGAGGCAGAGAGTGTTGGAGGAGGCAGGGAGTGTTAAAAAGAGGGAAGGAGCTGGGGTGTTGAAGGAGGCAGGGGCTAGTTGTACAGGGGAAGGGGGGATTGTTGGGGTCTAGGGTTGTTGGAGGAAACAGGGGATGTTGAAGGGAGGCAGAGAGTGTTGGAGGAGGCAGGGAGTGTTAAAAAGAGGGAAGGAGCTGGGGTGTTGAAGGAGGCAGGGGCTAGTTGTACAGGGGAAGGGGGGATTGTTGGGGTCTAGGGTTGTTGGAGGAAACAGGGGATGTTGAAGGGAGGCAGAGAGTGTTGGAGGAGGCAGGGAGTGTTAAAAAGAGGGAAGGAGCTGGGGTGTTGAAGGAGGCAGGGGCTAGTTGTACAGGGGAAGGGGGGATTGTTGGGGTCTAGGGTTGTTGGAGGAAACAGGGGATGTTGAAGGGAGGCAGAGAGTGTTGAAGGAGGCAGGGAGTGTTAAAAAGAGGGAAGGAGCTGGGGTGTTGAAGGAGGCAGGGGCTAGTTGTACAGGGGAAGGGGGGATTGTTGGGGTCTAGGGGTGTTGGAGGAAACAGGGGATGTTGAAGGGAGACAGAGAGTGATTAAAGGGGCTGGGGGTGGTGAAGGAGGTAAGAGTTGATTGCACGATTGCAGGGGAGTTTGTAGGGGGCTAGGGATGTTGTAGTAGGGTCGAGAACAGGTCAGGGCTGAAGATTTATTCCTTATAGATAGTTCGTGATATAATTTGGTCGGGACACATTTTAGATTGAGCCAAGAACATTTTTCCTTTTGTAGTTCATAGGGTTTAGTTTAAAAGGACAATTTAGAGCAAATGCACACAAATTAGTGTGGAGATGATATGGCAAAAACTGCATTTATACAATTAATGTGGAAATACATTCCCCTCACAGTTCGATTGGATGTAATCGGAACCCTAGCCCCTTTGTCAACGGCAAACCAAATGCAATGCTTGTCTCGCGACTTTGATCACTTAACCCACTTTTTGTGTTATTCTTTATTCTATTCTTTAAGGAATGAGTAGAGTCCTGTGGATGTTGAAAATATGCCATAACTTTAATTGCTATATTAATCAACTTAAATGTAAAGCTTGAATAAAATGAAGTTCAAATTACAAAATAAGAACAAATTAAGAGTGTGTAAAGCTTTTAAAACGTTTAGTTTATAATATCTGTCAACATCGGCCCATTTACTTCACAATGAAGGCTCGCCAAGCAAAAACTGAGAGACAGATTACACACAAATAATAATAACAAAATCATAATCTCTTGTAATGTACAGATGACCAAATGTTTTAATAATGGGATAAAACGTAAAATTAACGTGATTTATTAAATTTTGTATATTTTTTGAAAAGAAACGCTTAAATAGAATATTCAGTTTTTACAATTAACTAAATATATATAACGTTATATTGTTGAGTTCGTACACCCCTAGAAAAATATTAGTATAAGAATATGTTTGGTGCCGACATCTCTGTTATCTTGTCTTCTCCACCTAGCTCACCTCTCCCTCCTGCCTCCTGTCTGTTATACTCTCTCCTCCACCTAGCTCAACTATCCCTCCTGCCTCCTGTCTGTTATACTCTCTCCTCCACCTAGCTCAACTCCCCCTCCTGTCTGTTATCCTCTCTCCTCCACCTAGCTCAACTCTCCCTCCTGTATGTTATACTCTCTCCTCCACCTAGCTCACCTCTCCCTCCTGCCTCCTGTCTGTTATCCTCTCTCCTCCACTTACCTCAACTCCCCCTCCTGCCTGTTGCTGTCCTTTTCCCTCCACTTTCCTCCATTTCCCTCCTGCCTCCTGTCTGTTATCCTCCTGCCTCCACCTAGCTCAACTCCCCCTCCTGTATGTTATCCTCTCTCCTCCACCTAGCTCAACTCTCCCTCCTGCCTCCTGTCTGTTATCCTCTCTCCTCCACCTAGCTCAACTCCCCCTCCTGTCTGTTATCCTCTCTCCTCCACCTAGCTCAACTCTCCCTCCTGACTCCTGTCTGTTATCCTCCTGCCTCCTGTCTGTCATCCTCTCTCCTCCACCTAGCTCAACTCTCCCTCCTGCCTCCTGTCTGTTATACTCTCTCCTCCACCTAGATCAACTCTCCCTCCTGCCTCCTGTCTGTTATCCTCTCTCCTCCACCTAGCTCAACTCCCCCTCCTGTCTGTTATCCTCTCTCCTCCTCTGTCATCCTCTCTCCTCCACCTAGCTCAACTCTCCCTCCTGCCTCCTGTCTGTTATCCTCCTGCCTCCTGTCTGTTATCCTCTCTCCTCCACTGTTGTCCTCCCTCTTAATCTACTCCCTCCTTCCTGACCTTGTGTGATGCCCCTCCAGAGATACCCTCACCCATTCCTCATCCCTCTTCAACGACATCCTGTGTGTTGCTCCACGCTGGACCCGAATGACTCGGAGCTTGTTTGTAGGGTATCGCTCTCCGTGGGTTCCCTCTACGTCAGGAGGTATTTCCACGAAGAGGCCAAGAAGAGCGCCATGGAGATGGTCCAAGACATCCGCAACCAGTTCCTCGACATCCTCAAGACGATCGACTGGATGGACGACGAGACCAGGTGAGTTTCTTATTAACATGCTCGGCGGCTTAGTTACCGAACCGGTTGGGCCTAATCCGATAACTAGAGAAGTTACTAGATCTACTCTCCCGTACAGTCCATGATTGATATAAAGGGCCTAATTTGACAGCTAGAAAAGTTATATTTTCACATACACTCCGATTTTCATAGGATGTCAAATTCGACAGCTATTAATTGACAGTTATTAGTTGTATTTTCACATACACTCTAATTTTCACAGGATGCACCTAATCTCAAAGATATAAGCTATGTACATTTTATTTAAACATTATTATAAAAATTATAATTAAAAATAAAATCGTTTAATTAATAGGTATATATAAATTAAAAAAAAATTTTTTTTTCTATCACATTATATGAAGACACCTATGACATTTAATTAATATTCCTTTCATGTGTATGCAAAAAAAAAAAAAGTTTGGAAAGGAAAGAGATAATTAAAGATGATATATAAAGACCTTCAATCTTGAATATAAAGTGACCTGTTGTGTAATATATTTTAATGTAGGCAACTATGATTATATATTATGAATACAGTCATAAATAAATACATGTGTAACTTTCTAAAAGGATATTATTTATTAGTAATGATTCTTTTAAAAATGTTTACGGTTCATTGAAATATTAGTGACACGTTGCCTGAGTTATAATAGTTTAGTGCGAATTATTTTAATAAAAATTAACAACGGATAGCAATAAATGGCAACATGCTCTATAATTACGTTTACTCCGATATGCAAATCTTTTTAGAAGAACAATCTGGTAGGCTTAGAGTGATTACAGATAGTTAACCCAACCTTGTTTTAAAGGTAAGACGTGGGCAAAAAAAACCTTAATTTATTTACTAGGTGCAAATAATTTAAAAAATTTTTTTGGTTAGTTAGGGCCTTCACATAAATGGAATTATTTTACCAATTTATTTGAATACTAAATTTTAATTTTATGTATAACTGGTTGATTATAAAAAATACTATTTTGGTGACCTGGCAGTCTAGGTGTAAGGTGTCAGACTCCTGTGCTGAGGGTCTGAGGTTTAATCCTCGGCTCCGGCACATATTTATTTAATTGCCAAACCTTTCATTCACCTCTTACAAGACGTGTATTAATCACAACTTGTGAATGTGTGGAATGCCAGGCCTCCCCCGCGGTTCGGATCCCACGTTAAACTGTAGGTCCTCCATTTCATCTCACAATTACCCTACCGTTACACATTAGCGTAAGTGCGTATAACCCGAACGGGTAGTAAGACACGGTGATAATAATAATTCTATCAACATAACAAAAATTAACATTAAAGTGAAAGCATGAAAGATGGTTTATTGTTAGGTTTGGTTGGTTTTTAACTATTCACATAATGTAATCGAATGACAAAGATAGATTAATTAAAACACGTGCTATATCGATGCTTGGTATTATTTTGTGTTTATAAATTAGTATTTAGCATACATTTATAATGTTTCAGATTTCTTCCCCCCTCTTGAGTTCTTCCTCAATAATTCATCAAATTTCAGCTTTTTGTCTCACTAAAAATTACGATAAATCTTCTAAACATACATACATAATTGGAAATCTATTAAATTTGATACTAAACATTATCAGTGCTAGGGGGATTTCTATTTTGGTGGATGACTTAAGAATTACTTGAAGTTGATATGTATTATTATTTATTACATACAGGATGTACAATCTAACAAAATGCATGATTTGAATTACTTCATAATTATATACAGCGTAAGTTAAAAATTCGTTTATGGCATATTTGCCTTTTATAATGTGAAACCATTATGCTTAAACTCCTGAACAAATTTTAATTAAATTATACACGGTTGAACGAGACATTAAATTTAAATCGATAGCCAACGTATTTAGATGTATGTGACCAAATTTATGGCGATGTTTGATATTAATAGAAGTTTTAAATTATGTTTCTTAATAACCCCATTTCACCCCACGGATAGCACCTAACTTACGTGGATAATACAGCTCGAACTAGACGTCAAATCGTATTGGGGTAACTTGAACTCTTAACAGGAAAACAGTTGAATTGAGACCAGTGAAATCATTTTACTATATTTAAAAAAATCTTTTTAGTGAAAAAACTAGACTTCCCATTTTTAAAATTTCTTTTGTCAAAGGAAGAAATAATAAAATGGTTCTTTTATGTAATATTCCGGTTAATTGGATGTGATATGGACTCAATATATATTTTACCCCTAAAAATAAATTTTATTATAAAAATAAAACATTTTAATTGATTAATTGAATTGTTTTGATTCTAGGATGAAGGGTATTGACAAAGCAAAATCCATGTCTGTGCATATCGCTTACCCTGATGAACTACTTGACAATTCTAAACTGGAAAAGTTTTACCAAAACGTAAGTTTATATTATACTATACATTAACAATGCTATATATTATACTATATACATTCCATTCCATACTATATATCTATCTATTGAAGCTTTAATTAAAATAGTTTTATACTGTTACCAAATTAAAGATTAAAAAAATAATTAAAATACAAATTAAAACTTTTCATTTTTAATTAATCAATTTTTCTATGATTTGAATTAGGCAGTTTTAATTATTTAAAAATATCCATACTTCTTCAAACATGGACGAGTTCCTTTAGCCATTGAGCATAAGACGGGAACGGCTAAAATAACTTTAATTGGTTCGTATCGTATCCAATCAGGGGTTATGTTAAATCTTTTTGTGGAAGATTGTTAGACATAGATTAGTTGATTCAAGGCCATTTCTCACGTATCATTTTCACTGATTAATTTTTTATTAAAATGAAAATGAAAGGAATTCGTTCGTATATTTCATTTATCATGATGTGACTGACCAACTAGAGATTCATTTATAGAAATTGTAATAAGAGTCCAAAAATGGGTCAGTTTGTTCGTCGCGCCACTTAAACACCATTTTTGGGAACACTTACAACCCAATGTCTGTAAATAAATGCCACAAATTTTGTTAAAGGCTGTCTGCTTTGTTAACTCGTGTTGAAACTTGAAAACAATTGAGGATTATATACAATGAAAAGTTGCAAGTGGTCGCAGGTGCTCACATTATAGCGTTTAATTAAAATAAATCTTAACATTCAAAGAAAAATGAATTCATTAATTCCTGTACGTGTTCTTACTGTTCATTTTGCTTACATTTTTCAATAATGATCATTAAAAATTAACAAAAGTAGAACTCCTTTTCACTTTTAATGAAAGCCTTAAATAATGATTCAGTCTAATGAAATGAGTATTCTGACGTTCAATTTGTATTCATTTCCAATGATTCATTGGAAGTGATTAATTGAAAATGACACGTGAGAACTGGCCTTAAGATTTCATTGTAAGTTTGGTATCATTAACTAGTGATCCAAGTCGTGCTAAACGCCTAATAAAACTAATTAAAAAAAGATGTATTTTAGTATTGATGTGACAACTATGGCTGTCTGTGCCCTTAGCTTTTGACCTAAAGGCGTTTTACTGACAACACTTTAAATTACATATTTGTGAAATACTTGATGCTATAAACATAACAAAGTGTTTGGTGACCCTTATCAAAGCTAGCTTAGCAAATCTACTCGATTATAGATCAATAAGTAAAAAAATGCCCTCTTCCCCCAATTTACGATTCTTCAATTACATCTTTCCGTTTTAAACAATAAAATACAACATTTCAGACTGAGTTGGCCAAGATATATTTGCATACTTGCTGTTCAAATTAAATTAGCCAAAATATTTAGCATATTTGTTGTTAAAATTAAACCAGCCAAAATATATTTGCGTATTCGCTGTTCAAATTAAATTAGCCAAAACATCTTCACGTATTTTGTGTACAAACTGAGTTGTCCAAACTTTCTATACACATTTCCAGTTCAAAATTAATTTGCCAGCTATATAATATATATATTAGCCTATTTATTGTTCAAACTTAGATGACCAAAAATCTCTTTAATTGTTGCTCGAACCGAGTTGGCTAAGATAACCTACGTATATTTATGTATTTTCTTTTAAAACTAAGTTGGCCAAAATATATTAGCTTATGTACTATTCAAACTGAGTTGGCCAAAATATATCTAAGTATTCGTTGTTCAAACAAAGTTGGCCAAAATATATCTAAATATTCGCTGTTCAAACTGAGTTGGCCAAAAATATCTAAATATTCGCTGTTCAAACTGAGTTGGCCAAAAATATCTAAATATTCGCTGTTAAACTGAGTTGACCAAAAAATATATATCAGGTATTTGTTGTTGTTTCAGCTGGAAATAAACCCGGACCTGTACTTGGAGAGTATCTTGAACCTGACCAAGTTCGGGACTTCGTATTCATTCGGTCGTCTCCGTCAACCGGTCAACAAGTCAGAGTGGATCACCCATGGCCGCCCTGCCGTCGTCAACGCTTACTACAGCTCTATTGAGAACAGTATTCGTGAGTTGAACAAAACTATATGTTGAACAAGCTTTTTAAAACAATCACCCGCCTCGGTGGCGTAGTTGGCTAACGCGCTAGTCGTGTTGAGTTCGACTGCCGAGGACAGAGAGATCGAGTTTCGAATCTCGGTCGGGTGAACTGCGGGTGGTTTTTCCTAAATGGTTTTCAACTCTTCTTACACGCAAATGCGGGTTCACTTCCTCTAATTTAACCTTCCTAATTCTTAATCCATTAGCGTAATAGTACTTAAAGCGTATAATCCGAACGGGTAGTAAGACGGTGCTAAATAATAATAATTTTTAGATCAATTGAAAATAAATATTATAATTTACATTTTAAATAATTTTTTTAGCACCACGTCTTACTACCTGTTCGGGTTGTACGCATATTTACTAATTACTTTTATGTGTTATTGATGAGTAAAGTTGGATTTAGAGGGAATGTATGGGGGGAGAATTGTAAAATATTGAGTAAAAACCAGCCTCAATACACCCAAGTGGTATTCAAAACCCTATCTTCTCAGCCCAATCTATTGAGAGAGTAGCGCCTTATACCACGCGACCACCGAAGTGGGTAACAAAGGTGTTATTTAACTGCTAAATTTTTATGTACTTCAAATTTTATGATCCCTATGGGCTATCCACTAATATACAATGGTGTGTTAGGGATGAGCTAGGTAGAATTAAGATGAAATGTATCCGAATTTGTGTGGATAGAGAGGGAAGGGTAAGCCATTTAGTAAATTAACACCCTCAGCACACTCATACGAGAATCGAACCTTGATCCCTTTATTACGGGCAGTACAATTTACTGTGCATTTTATGACTTATACCATGTGATCATCGACGTGCGTTTTTTTGTGCTATATTGGTGACTTAGGTGTTTCTTGACAAATCCGGGATTTGAGAGATTTTTATCGTCTCTCCAGAGAGGGTCGGGTTAATTTCACTCATCTCATTTCTACCATTAAATTATTTTACATGCTCCACGTTTATTTGTTTATAAGCTATTAGTTTTTCAGTAAACATACAGTTAACACATAAGAAATAAATATGTACCACAGTAAATAATAGAGATCCCGCACCATTCTCATTAAGTACATTGTTTATTTTATGGACGTAAACATATCTTGATTCCAGAGTTCCCCGCGGGAATTCTCCAAGGACATTTCTTCAACAGTGATCGACCGAGGTACATGAACTACGGTGCGATCGGCTTCGTCATAGGACACGAAATAACCCACGGTTTCGACGATCAGGTTAGTTTGACGATCTTTTTTCACTGCACTCAAATATAAAATAGAGTAAAATTCGGGTTGTCCGGGGTTAATTTCGGGATCACATTCAACTTAACGTTCACGTAACGTAACATAAACGTTATCTTTATGTTTTTAAATGAAAGACCATCACGATGCAGTTAACTTAACGTTAATTTAACTTTAAGGGCTATCTAGGGGAGAACTTTCATGATACGTGAACGTTAAGTGAAGGATACCACGTGTTCTATCTAGCCAATCATGTTTCGAGCCATGTAAACATAGCTATTTATTACTTCATTTGTATTTTTGTGAAATGCAGATGACTTCTTCAGAATAGTTTGTTGTTTCGCGAACTCTAAACCGTCGAAGCCTCTTGTTACACTTTATTTTGACCAGTAAAACTTCTATCGCACGTAATTTAAGACTAATCAACCCTAAATGATTGAATTGTTTTCAAACAGTCCAAATTCTTTGTCTGTGTTTTTCTCTAGCTGTCACGTTACGTTATGCGAATCCTGATCACACGCTAGTTTATTTATATTAAGTGAATGTTACGTTAAATTTAAGTAAAATTTTAGAAAACATGATAAAGTAGTTTAAAGTAAGCAGTGGTAATAATTAAAGTTAAGACTTATATAGAAAACTCAGGAAATAACAATAAAAAATTATCAAACTTTTAATTTAATGAATTAGATAGTCTCAAAATTGTTAGATGAATTAAGTGACATCAAAAGATTGATTTTAATTGGCTTCTAATGAGCAATACATTGTCAAATATTAACATTTTCAATAAACTGATGTAACATCATAAACTGAATTAGAACATTGGTCGACGACAAGTCTAAAATACCCGTTTAACATATTAAAATTGAGTTGAAAAACTTGGATACAATTAACTTTGCTTTGTACTTAATTTATTGTATCCAAGTTTTTCAACTCAATTTTAATACATTAAACTTTGTTTGGTTCTTAATGTATTGTATCCAAGTTTTTCAACTCAATTTTAATATGTTAAACATGTATTTTAGACTTGTTGTCAACCTATGTTCTAATTCAGTTTATGATCTTATATCAGTTTATTGAAAATTTTCTTACATGACAATGTGTTGCTCATTAGAAGCAAATTATAATCAATATTTTTGAATTTTAATATCACTTAATTCATCTACTAATTTTGAAACTATATAATTCATTAAATTAAAAGTTTGATCATTTGTTATTGTTTTTTCCTGAGTTTTATATCTAAGTCTTAGCTTTAATGAACGTTAAGTAGTTCGTGATCCGATTATAAAAATAGATTTAGTAAAATTTTATAGCTGTCAGTTATATCCATTCATAAGATAATTAAGGGTGAAGAAGGTGTATATCAGCTAAGACATGGTCCCTAAAGGGGTAAGCGACTGATGCAAGTTTGAGAAATACTGCCTCTGACCATGCTACAACACCTAAATACTCTAAGTACTATCACACCACACTTATAATATTATGTTTCCTTTTCAATGGGTTCAGCTGCAATAGAATTTTATTATTTATTAATTTTTCAGAAACTTTTTTTTGTTGTTGCTAAAATTGTCGTTTGAAACTCATATAAATCAGCTCAGAATGTTGTTCAGGTGTTCTAAAATTTCCTCCCATAAGGTTAAATTAAAGAAATTTTTCCTTGAGAAGGATGGGGGATAAAGGGGGTTACGCCCCCCAACAGATGGGCCAAGAAGATTCCCACAAGAACTTCTCGTAAATGAACAAATATATAGTCTAAGTTGTAGAAGATATAAAAAAAACATAAATTAAAACTACTTCAGGATAAAAATTATATATTTGTGACAGTATAATTAGATTTATTTAAGATTTTATGGTTTTTGTATCGTTAAAACTCTCTGAATAAAACGTAAATATATTAATTTGGGAAATACTATTTTGACTTACAGCTACGTAACAAACAGGCAACGTTTTTAAGTTGGAAATTTTGTTTTTAAATTGTGTAAGCAGCTTTATCCAGGTGTGCAATGGTTTATCTCCAGGGTCGTCAGTTCGACAAGAATGGTAACCTGGTGGACTGGTGGCAGGCCGTAACCATGAAGAAGTACCTGGCGAAGACACGATGTGTCATTGAACAGTACGGGAACTACACCGACGAACACACAGGACTGAAGGTAGGCGTACTAGAGACCACTCTCAAGAGGAAAAAACCTATTTCATGACAAAGTGCTACTGTTTTTAGCACCACGTCTTACTACCAGTTCGGATTATATGCTTATTTAATAATTACACTTATGGTTTTAGGGTTTATGAAGGTTAGATTTATAAGAAGTGTATCCAAATTTACATGGAGGAAGAGGGGGAAAAAAATCACCTTCAGTACACCTACCCGAGATTTGAACCTTGATCTCCACGTCATCGTCATTCTAGTCTACTCTAATAATAACGCGTTAGACCATGCGTCCAAGGAAGTGAGTGTTTTCGTTGTTAGTTCTTAAATATTTTTAAACACGTTTTGCATTCATTTTTATATATTGTACAAACATTGAAAAAGTAAATTGGATGAAATGTAACTGGGTTCAAGGTCAATGGTCTCGTACTATTTATTTAGTTCACATTAGTGTAAGTAATTGAGAGGGAATTATTGAGGGCTGCGGTGGAGGGAGAGGGCAGGTTGTTGAGGAAATCGGATGGGGTTTGTATCTTCTGCACGCCAGCTCTCTTAATAATAATAATAATAATTATTATTATTATTATTATCATTATTATTATTACTATAGAGTATCTGGGCAATATCAATCCGTATCTCAGTTTGTGGAAAGATTAGCCAGTACTAATGTACTGCTGTCCAGGGGACGCCCGAATGTTCTAATCGTACATCCTTTTCATGGAGGCTCTTCCCATGTCCCGATGAGATGATAGTGAATATGACGGGTGAGGGGGGGGGGACAATATCCAACCAAGTCCTGGTGACCATGGGAATTATTTCCTTTTGGGGCCGCCCTTAAATTACATAAGGCTTCTTTTTTTAAAAATAAATTATCTTAACCCTGTCTCCTCTCTACCCCAATGTAAGGGATGGTAATATTTTCCGTTATCAACCCCCTCTATCTTACTTCTTTTTTTTTAAGATTTGCTAAATTCGATTATTTTAGTCGTTTGATTATTTTTAGACATAATAATTGGCAATAAAGCGAGTGATATGAGATTTTATAATTAATATATTTTTTGACAAAAAAATATTTTCTAGATTTTATTTTATCATAAACATTGATTAAAAATCATTACCTAGGGCTAAGATTGTTTCTGGACACCCCTGACCTACTCAATAAAACTTAAAAACATACTGGCCTACCCCGCTTTCCGGCTCCTTCCCCCACCCCAAAACTTACGTAGTTTAAGAACGTCCCCTTTCGAGAGAAATAGCCATGTAACGGCCGTGAATCGAACCCGGGACCTCTGAGTCAGCAGCCAGTGGCTCTAACCACTATACCATGTTGTTTGCAGTTGAACGGTATCAACACTCAAGGCGAGAACATCGCCGACAACGGCGGTCTGAAAGAGGCGTACCGAGCGTACCTGGCGTGGGTGGACCGCAACCACGTGGAGCAGACCCTCCCCGGTCTGGACTACACCCCCAGACAGATGTTCTGGATCTCGGCCGCGCAGACCTGGTGCTCCAAGTACCGCGCGGAGGCGATGCATCAGCGCATCATCACAGGGGTACACTCGCCCGGCAGGTTCAGGGTTCAAGGTCCCTGCTCCAACCTGGAGGAGTTCTCCAAAGACTTCAATTGTCCGAGAGGGTCGGCCATGAACCCTGAGAAGAAGTGCAAAGTCTGGTGAGGAGAGGAGGACACGGTGCGACGGAGGGGTACATAAACCCCCCCTTTCTCTCTCTTTCTCTCTTGGCGTCGTTCTGAAGGAAAGGACACATTAAGTTTCGTGTGTGCCGACTCACTGTGGAGTGGAGATGTATTTATTTTTATTTTAGTTGGATGGTTGGTAGGACGTTATCTTATAGTTTGGGTGATTTCAAACAACAACAAAAAATATGAAAATACTTGTTTTGAAACGCAGAACCATCCAAACTTTCCAATTCGGCAGTGTGAAAAGATGGTTACGTATTCTGGAACGATTTGAAAAAAAAGAGTGGTTTTTGAACTTGTGAGCTGGTGAATGTTACATTTCGTGAACGTAGTGTGCTATAGTTAGGCATATCCTCTTTCAGTGGCGTGGCGTGAAGAGTTTCAGGGGTGAGCGAAACTTTGTGAAATAAAATATACCGAGACCGCCTCTGTGGTCTAAGGTTCATAGTTCCTGGATTCAGATCGAGAGGTCTCGGGTTCTATCCCCGGAACTTCCAGAATTTTCCGGTGAAGCGGTAGGTTTAAAACGGGGTCAAGCTCAGTGTAGTGATGACAAATGATGATCTATTTGTTTAAATAATTAGCAGCTAGGATCTAAAAAAACAAACTTAAATGAATGGTTGGATGCTGTGCTGACCGCATTACACCTTATTTCCACAAATATTAGCACTATTATAGTTAACGTCGGCGTCCGCTCGGTTGGTATAGCTCGCTTGCGTGTTCACGCTATGGAGTAGTTGTTGGTTAGCTCCACTTAAACCTATTCATAAATAGACAAGGATCTTTTCTAGAAACACCTCACTTGAGAAAGTTAGGTGTACCGATTGGGGGAAAAGATACACCTTCCCTAGTTAACATTCAATGCCACGCCACTGTGATTTATGTATTTAAAAAAAACCAGCATGTTTAAAAGCGGATTTTGCTCAAACAAGCTTATGATCGAAACATGACAAGTTAGACTGCCCATTTATCAATTAGGTTTTTGTAACACTACTATTTTAAAACAGTAGTTGAACTGTATAAATTATTTATATATTTTGTGTTTGTAATGAATATGTCTTAGTATATTGTGATAGTGGTGTTTATCTGTGTACACAACATAAAAACCAACTGTTTGTTCGTGTTTTTATGTCGTATTGAATTCGTTGTAATGTTGTTAAGCTTTACATAGATACTTAATCCCGCCGTTCCCTTACGGGTTAGGCAAGAAACTGTGCATATAGCTAAATAAACAACTCCGTACTTAATCCATACTCACTAACTTTATCCACACTTCCCTATCCTTGCATACTCCTTTCGCTTCAACATCATCCATAGACCAAATCCTACATGCTCTTTTATTATTAAAACTATTAATGTATCTCTTTTTCACACATTCGTCTACAATATTTAACCACGTCTTACATGGCCTACCCCTTCCTTTTGATCCACACACTCTACCTTCATATATTTGCTTCGTCACCCTATCCACACCCATCCTCTCAACATGCCCAAACCAACGTAAAACTTTAACAGATTATAAATGTAATTACAAGTGACTCTACACAAATAAAATGCTGTCACAGTGATTTTATAAAAGTTCATGTATTCTCAATTACTTTGAATCACTATTATTAAAGGTTTTACATCAATTCATGTACTTGACCGAATATTAAAATATGAATTCTAGAGTAATTTTTGGTTATATGTTTATTCAAACATTTATTATTTAAACACTATAAAATTAGTTTTTTAAAAAATATGAATTTCCAGAACTTATAACAAACTTTAAACTAAGTGGTCGTTAATAAAACGATTTTCTTTTTAAACAATGGTAAATTTTTGTAAACATTTCAAATATTATTTGGTATTTGGCATTTTAAATATAGAACTGGTTTAAACAAATTTGTTAAATTGGTTTAAGGTTAAAATTGATGCCAAGGAGTCGAACCGAAATGTGTACTAGTTCTGGCTCTTTTTCCAACTCTCCAAAAACCATTCTAAGCTATTGGTTAAAGAAAAATAAAAGTTCTTGTGATTTGCATTTCTTAAATGGGTTCCAGGTATTCTACATTTTTATTTAACTGTCCTACTACCAATATATTATTATTATTATTATTAGCACTGCGTCTTACTACCCGTTCGGGTTATACGCACTTACGCTAATGTGTAATGGTAGGGTGATTGTGAGATGAAATGGAGGACCTACAGTTTAACGTGGAATCCGAACCACGGTGGAGGCCTGGCATTCCCCACATTCACAAGATGTCTTGTTA
>CABFVX010002282.1:25072-36750 GCA_902151425.1 Timema shepardi | reverse complement strand
GGGGGGGGGGGGCGGCACATCCCTTAATTGCCAAAGACTATAAAAAAAATTCTAACGAATAAACAGTTCTAGAAGCTATCTGAAGTGTTTTTTTTGACAACATAGCCTGTTAACTGCCGAAGGCTAGGACAAATTTTAATATTAAACACCTCTAGAATCCTTTAACGTGCTTTTTATGATAACACAGCCGCATATTTTGTACTTATACCTTAATTTGTATTTTTTTAAACCATAAATAAAGTCATATTATTTTGTTCATAAAACTTCAGGGGGACTTTGAACCCCCGAAAAACCTCTCCCCTGACTACGGCCTTGTATATATTTATTATTTAGCACACTTAATGATGATGATGATGATAATAATATAAAATATGTATGATTTTTTGAAATATTTTCATCTCATCTATAAATTAATACCTGAAAACACTTATATCTATTCATATTTTCAATTGTAAAAACGTAAATTAATTTAATTACCTGATGTTGGTTAGGTGCATTCAAAACAGCTAATTCTCAGGAAAATAAAATAAATAGATTTGATTAAGTCGATTTGTTTACAAAAACCAAACAAATTATTTAATTTGTTTGTTAGACCAATTATGAATAAACACATTATTTTAGGTTTGAGTAATTTTTATTACGTGAATTCTAATGTTTTCATGCGAATAACACGAATTTAAGGCTTTTTATCCCCAAGTAAACACAATTTCTTTATAATTTGGGCATATACCACGACATTCAATATAATATTCAACGTGGTTAACAATGGCAATAGTACTAAACCAGGACTTCCCTTTGCACGAATAGCTTCAGTTTTTGCTGATTTTGAAGTTATAAAAGGGATCACAGGATATACAAGTATTTTCATGGATTTAGGTGGGTTTTTTTAGGTAGACATTAAAAATAACAATTTCTACTTTTACTTATTTCAATACTTAAATTTCGATTTCGATGGATAAATTCTTTGTGTTCAGTTTTTAAAAGATTCCATGTTAGGTCTAAACAAGGATATTAATATATATGACCCTTGCCACAGGCGGTCATGTTTGACCAAATCATATCTATTTTATTTTTATTCCAGTCTCCTTGTTTGATAGTTGCTTAGTATATTATGACAACATGTTTCGATATTATTGCTTGGACTAAACATAAATTGATGATCCATTATTTCGATATTGCTATTTGTAAAACCGGAAGGTAATGAATGATATTAAGATGAGCTTGATATTACTAAAGCGTGAAATGTTTGGTGTGTGTTTTAATTTAATTTCACTCCGAATATGTAAATAAATAGTTAAATACATATTATGAACAAAAAGTTTACTATACAGTTATATCCTAGTTAACTTCACCTTTTGCCTATCTCTACTAATAGCTTATTAAAATATTGTTATGTCAATATTCTCAATTTAAATTCCAAGATATTAAATTTTAAATGTCCTAGTATTTTATTGAAGTCTTTAATTTGTAGATGCACTAAAATAAGTAAACCAGTTTGCAATAATATATATATTTATATATTTTACATTAATATCCCTCCCAATGTGAGCCTTAATGTAAATGCTCCTGTAATGTTAAAAAACAACAACATGAAAGGTATTAATATTAATTTCACCCCTCACCCCCTTCTCATCAAATGACAAATTAGTTTTTAATTTAAAAAAAAAATGGTTATGCAGTGCACACAATTAACACATTATACAGACTACTTATTACTTTATATTTGAAGGACGATAGTGAAAATTTGCTATCATCTGCCCCCATTTTACTCCTCCATCTTAGTTGGCCAACCAACAACCACCCGAATGGGTATTATTATTATTATTATCATCACTGCGTCTTACTATCCGTTCGGGCTATACGTACTTACGCTAATGTGTAATGGTAGGGTGATTGTGAGCTGAAATGGAGGACCTACAGTTTAACGTGGGATCCGAACCACGGTGGAGGCCTGGCATTCCACACATTCACAAGTTGTGATTAATACACGTCTTGTCAGAGGTGAAGGAAGGGTTTGGTAATCAGATAAATCTGTACCGGGACCGAGGATTGAACCCCGGACCCCAAGCATTATTATTATTATAACCACATGCATGGGTAAACGCTTAGAATACTATCTTCATATGTATCTTAGACTGACTTCCCAATTGGAATAGCTCTTATATCTTGTTACTCTTCTTGCTTAGACATATTATGCTGTCACTCAAAGCTAAATACATCTTCATAAGCTTTTAATCTAAAGAGGATTATTGGAAAAAATCTTAAACGACGTGACAATAATCATTCTAGCCTGACAAAGCTCCTGAAAGAAGGAAAAATAGAGTATTTCAACTTTTGTTTTTAACACCACGTCTTACTACCCGTTCGGGTTATACGCCTATGTACTGATTACTAAAATGTGTTAGTTGTGAAGTAGGTTGAATTTAGACCTGCATTGCATGGAGGTAAAGTGGAAAGCCATTTAGGAAATAATAACCCTCAGTGCACTCTAACGGGATTGAACCCCGATTTGTAGCCTTACCTTATTCCTTCTGCGTGCTACCTTCTTCAGCTCGTCCCCTTCAGAAAATTTGGACACTCCCCAGAGCCTGTCCATTTGATGTGGGTATTCATCAAATACCCCCCACCCGTTGACAGACGTATTATTTTTTCAAGATGAGTCCTAGACTCCGAACTCGTCACAACAGCCACTAAGGTTTTAAAACTGTAAGTTGATTGAGGGCAGTGAATAACGTAATTCTGACCACCGTCTAATATAAGAAGACGCAGGACTAATCATTATTTCCGCGCGCCCTCTCCAACGGACTTAATATAGTCACCAAATATCGGCACCCCATTCGACGTTACCCAAAACGCACGATTTTTTTTAAATGAACAAATACAGTTAAAAATATTATAAGTCCAACGCACCACTCTCGTCGACTAATGCCGGGATCACGATCAATTTAACGTTGACTTGCAGTTAACTTAACGTAAGAGATGTCTTGGGAGGTCTTTTACTTCAAGTGAACGTTACTTGAAGGGTATCACGTGATCTGGCCAGCCAATCACTATGCAAGTGACGTCAACAGGTTTATTAATAATTCATTTGTTGGTTTTATGACCAATGTTTACTCTTTAGTGTAATTTCTAGTAATCAGACATTGAAACAAAATAATTAAATTAAAATAGGAAAGCGAAATTTATTAAAAAGTTTTGTAATAGATATTTATTATATAGATTGAAAACTGTAAACATTCACAGATCATCACTGTACAAATAGTCCAAATCACAGATCACGTTAAGTTACGTGAATCATGATCACACATACGTTAAGTTAACGTTACGTCAAGTTGATCGTGATCCCAGAATAAGTCACTCGTTGTCCCACGCACACTTTGACGAGAGTAAAACAGGACTTTTTTGTTCGAGAACCCAGTAACTAGTCCAGTTTCACCCCATGATACCCCGGCCCCAAGCGAAAAGATCGTTCGCAACAAGAAGAGACCACGTGACGGATTGCCAGAACAGCGCCAGCGAGGCCGGGAAAAGAAGACTTTCGTCGAGTACGAAACTCTTAGAGGATTTTTCGGAAGCCGTACACAAACACGGCCAAATAAAATGCATTTATCAAATTTTAGAGCCTTTAAGAACCGATAAATTGTGAATGTGAGGAATGCCAGGTCTTCTCCGTGGTTCGGATTCCACGTTAAACTGTAGGTCCTTCATTTCATCTCACATTCACCCTACCATTTGCACATTAGCGTAAGTGCGTATAACCCGAATGGGTAGTAAGACGCGGTGCTAATAATAATAAAGAACCGATAAATAAAAAATTGAGTGAAGCAGGGGAATTCCCTCTCGCCACTTCTACTTGTAATGGTAATCTAAATGGTAATGAATAAAGTGGCAGGAAAACTCTAAGAGGAAAGAATGAAATCCATTATGTTTGCTGATGACTTGTTGATATGGAGGGAGAAGGAAGAGGAAGTACAGGGACAAGTACAAGAATGGAATGAGGAAGTAGAAGAGTGTGGAATGAAATCTAGGGTGGTGAGGTGTGAAGTGATGATAGTGACGAAGAAGAGGTTAAGGCCTAGTACGTCTATAAAGTCGGATGGAGGAGAGCTGAGAAAAGTACAGAACATAAAATATCTTGGAAGCGTGATTGAGGAGAAAGATTGAAGTAAAGAGGATATAATAAGAAGAGGACATCAGAGAGAGTTGTTCTATAGGTGTGTTTAGACACCTTCTATGGATAACAGAAGTGCACTTGAAGTGTAAGGAAGTGTTGTACAGGGCCATTGTCACACATGCAGCAGAAACATGGACATTGAATGTAAGAGAGACTAGGAAAGTGGAGGACATGGGAATGAAGTTTGTGAGGAGGATGTTAGCTGTCACAAGTAGAAAGAAGATTAGAGATGAAGTTATCCGGGAAAGAGCGAGAGTAAATGAGATAGTAGAGGAAGCAAGGCTGAGATGGTATGGGCATGTAATGAGAATGGAAAAGGCGAGGATTAAAAAAAAAGATGGAAAAGAAGTATGCAGGAAAAATACCACAAAGGAGATCAAGAAAGAGATGGAAGGAGCAGATAACAAAAAGTGTGCAATTGAGAGGAGAAAAATGGAAGCAACTTAAGGAGGAAGACTGGTGGAAGGATAGAGGGAGATGGAGGAATTTTACTAAACTGACCCGGCCACAGGCTGGAAACATTTGATGATTATGATGAAAAATCTATAAGAACCTTTATGAACCTAGAAAATTATATCGATTCCAATTCCGATTATTATTCTTATGCAAATTATTGCTAAATTTCATTTCCATTTTTGTCGCTTTAAAAATATTGTTTGTTTTAGTTATCGGTTCTGGTTCCGGTTCGACTTCCTGATTGATGCATCTACTTTTTCTTACTTTTTACTTAATAAATAACATATATTTTGCCTATTAATTTCTATATAAATAGGCCTATGCATAAAAAATGGTAATATGGTACACATACATACATACATATTTATATATATTCACACCTTTTATTAAAACAAAATATTTATTTTATTTTTCTATATACATTTAAAAAACATCTAAATTGGTCCCAAAAATACAATTTAGAACATATGACAAGCCAACTCCTTGTCCGTTAACAAGTGTGTAGTGAAAAAGTTGGGCATCCTGTTTACAGCTTCAAAATGTTTTTATATAAATAATACTGGCACATAATAACAGTCATAAACAAATGCTGTTAGCTTACAACTTAAAAAGCTCGTTCAAATTGTGTTTGTGAAATTGGTTAATAGAATTAGACAACAAAGTTATATTCTTACAATGCAGCTTATCTAATGAATATATATCAAGCATTATCTGGTCAATTATCTATTTATGCTTTATTTAAATTCATAAGGTAGCCTATTCCCTTAGAATTAGGTAGTTAGGTAGGAAGCTAGTTTTACTAGAAAAATAAATTGTTCTTGATATAACACCTAAACATAGCCTATAAAATTCGAATCAAATTTTAATATATTTTAACATGGGTACAAATAGGTACAACAAATATGTACAAGTAAAATTCATACTATTAATATGAATATCACATTTGGTGCGAGTTTTTAATATACGTTTTACCTGAATTTTCCCACACACACACACACATATATATATATATACATATATATACATATATGTGTATATATATATATATATATGTGTGTGTGTGTGTGTGTGTGAAAATTCAGATAAAATGTATATATATCATAATACACTAATACTCTATATATAATATATTTACATTCTTTTACAAATAGCAAAGAAATATTTTATATGTCAACATATTTTTTTGACAATAAAATAATACTTCAAATTTTATTATAACTATATTCTATTAAATCAAACAATATTTACATAGTTTTTAAAATGTATATTCAAATTTTATATAAATATTTAGCTATCTATATAAGTACAGTACAATTTTCATTAGAAGAGGATCAATTGACAGTTATAAAACGAACTAGATCTACTTTCATATATTTATCTGTCAAATAATGTGATATGCAGCTGTTACTTTTGATATATTATATTACCAATACCTTTAAAATAAAATAAATAACAAAGTAAATTGTTATCAATGTTGGCCGCAAAAATTATACTAAAATTTTCTTTAAAATGTTCTTATTATGTCAATTGGACTGTACTATTAGAATAGGTAAAATGCGAGGAATTATTTTTTATATACACAACACTGTGATTAAAACCATACTAAATAGAAAGGTCGCATTAGTTTTATATTTGTGAAATGTGTTGAATTGAAAGGTAAAATAATATTTTACTTTTCACGGAATGATGACTTATTTACGGGTTCTTAAATCGGTATGTGATAAAACACAATTATTCTACCCCTTTCATATTCGTAAATTTAATTTAATCACTTTTAAAGTCGTCTTATTAACATAAACACCTTTAGCAACAATAACATTTTTTCACACAGTGAAAATTAAATTAAATATCTTTCGATTCCCCATATTATCAATAATACATTAATACGTCAACAACAAAGGCTTTGTATAGCATACAGGGTGAATTCCTAAGTTGGTATCAAATGATTAAACAAAATTCTCCTTTATCAATCAAGAATAGTCTCCATAAGATGTAAAATAATTATCCTTAGATTCATTCACAGCATTTATTTAATTATTTATTAATTCACCACTTCAGTGAACGAATGGTCTTTTGTTAGACTGGCCTGCTGATGACGGGGAGAGGGGGGTTAAAATCCCGGTCGGTTCTACTAAGGGTGGTTTTTCCTAAGTGGTTTCCCACTCTTCTTCCATTTAAATGCAGGTAGATCATCTCTAAAATACTTCCTTCTTCATCCCTACCTCATTAGAGTAATCATAATATAAGTGTATAACCTGAACAGGTAGTAAGACGTGGTGGTAAAAAAAACCTACGTGTTCACAGTTTATTAAATATCTAGCACAAGTAGACCACAAGGTTATACTAATTTTTAATTTCATTAAATAGTTTCTTGCTTAAAGACTACTACATAAATATGATTTCAATATTTTTATGGACTTAAATTTCAAATATAAATATAGTGGACGTTTTATTGACGCCTTACGGATATTATCAGAAAATCTCTAATGTTTTTCATCTGAAGACAATTACTTAATGCCTTAGTTATTAATTCTATAAGGTTGAAGTAGAGAAGCTGTTGAGTTGCAGAAAATCATAGGACATTCTACTCCACTCCACCTTCTGTTTCGCTCAACCTCGTTCTTGCGAATGGGCTAGTTATATCGAATACATCTTATATCTAAGGATATTTCTTGGACATCTCACCGAGATTTAGCCTGTGCTGCCATCGTCTGGCTATGTTAATACTCCTTGATGATCTCCAGGATGCTGGTGTAGGCTCCAGTGATGAGGGTCAGCAGGGAGAAGGTGATGATCACTGTTAATACTCCTTGATGATCTCCAGGATGCTGGTGTAGGCTCCAGTGATGAGGGTCAGCAGGGAGAAGATGATGATCACTGTTAATACTCCTTGATGATGTCCAGGATGCTGGTGTAGGCTCCAGTGATTAGGGCCAGCAGGGAGAAGATGATGATCACTGTTAATACTCCTCGGTGATCTCCAGGATGCTGGTGTAAGCTCCAGTGATGAGGGCCAGCGGGGAGAAGATGATGATCACTGTTAATACTCCTTGATGATGTCCAGGATGCTGGTGTAGGCTCCAGTGATGAGGGCCAGCTGGGAGAAGATGATGATCACTGTTAATACTCCTTGATGATCTCCAGGATGCTGATGTAGGCTCCAGTGATGAGGGTCAGCAGGGAGAAGATGATGATCAGTGTTAATACTCCTTGATGATGTCCAGGATGCTGATGTAGGCTCCAGTGATGAGAGCCAGCAGGGAGAAGATGATGATCACTGTTAATACTCCTTGATGATCTCCAGGATGCTGGTGTAGGCTCCAGTGATTAGGGTCAGCAGTAGTGATTAGGGTCAGCAGGGAGAAGATAATGATCACTATTAATACTCGTGGATGATCTCCAGGATGCTGGTGTAGGCTCCAGTGATGAGGGCCAGCAGGGAGAAGAAGACGATGATGACATTCTTCCAGAGCACCCATCTGAACTTGCCCAGACCGTTCTCCCAATGAGTGGCCGTCTCAATGACCGCCGGACAGAGGAGGCCCAGGGTAGAGAAACAGACGGCCCCCACCAGGGAGATGATGGGCCCCAAGTTGGGCACCGCTATAGCTACCGCCACTGCAGAGGAAATAGAAACTAACCTATATTATCACAGTAGGCACATACAGAAACAAAACATCCATCAGTTGGAACACCATTGCTTTAGGCGCCTCTTTTGGGTTATGTTTTATCACACTAGGATGTAAATACAGAGAGAACATATTTTATTTTATTTTATTTTATTTTATGAACAAGATAATATTATCGAAAACTGACTTTAAATTCCCTTCTAGTTTTAAATTGGCTATGACCCTCTTAATAACTCTTGGCGACCAAATGAAATAAATAAAAATGGAAGAAAAGTTTCACTCAAATAATATCAAACCCAATATGGTGTGCAGAAATCCTTTAAGAGCTTGGCGTGGTCAAATTTAATTAATTTAATTTAACCTTAATATACTACGTTCTGTCAAAAATATAAAATGGTCTGCTCGTTTTTGCTTTTATATTTTATGAATTTGTATTTTAAGAATCCATTTTATTGTATTATAATTCTTTAGCTACATATAGGCATGCGCTTAACTTAGCGATAAATAATTATTATTATTAGCACCGCGTCTTAGTACCCGTTCGGGTTATACGCACTTACGCTAATGTGTAATGGTAGGG
This sequence comes from Timema shepardi, assembly GCA_902151425.1. NCBI lineage: Eukaryota > Metazoa > Arthropoda > Insecta > Phasmatodea > Timematidae > Timema > Timema shepardi. The sequence continues at coordinate 27,911 of CABFVX010002282.1, read as the reverse complement.
TGATTGTGAGATTTTAACGTGGGATCCGAACCACGGTGGAGGCCTGGCATTCCACACATTCACAAGATGTCTTGTCAGAGGTGAAGGAAGGGTTTGATGAGCAGGTAAATATTTGTCTGGATCAAGGATTGAATCCCGGACCCCTAGCACAGAAGTCTGACACATTACCCCTAGACCACCAGGTCACCAGCAATTAATTCATGGAGTATTAAGTTATGGGTAGATCATAGCCACGAGAATGTGAAACTCTTTTGGAACATAGAATGGTTTGAATTAGAATTTAAAAAAGGATTTAATCAATAAAACACGCAACAGAAAACAAAATCAGAGATAGATAACTAAGTTTCGGTGAAATATTCGATCGTTTGACTATCGACGGGGCCGTAGCCTATCATTTCTCTTACCTGTCGCGGTGATGGTCGATAGCCTGAACACGTTCTGCAAAATGTTCTTCTTTCCCTCGCTGACGTGTTTCTCGACCATCGGCCAGCAGATGTCGGTGGGGACGAAGAATTGGAGACCGTATGAAAACAAGATGGCCGCCGCGATGAGTATCTTTACTACTTGAGCAAGGCTAGGAGCACAAACATTACGGATTCATTTCTCATGGTATTGATAGATATGGGAACAGTAATATTATAACATTTTCTACAACATTTTACACCGATTGTAAACACAAATAAAACGTTCTTCCGATGAAATTAGTAACTGATTTTAGGATTAATTTACAAAAAAGACAGGAATTTAAACTAAAAAATTCGAAAGAGAAACCGACAAGCTGTGTCGATGTAGTTTTTGAAACAAACCGTTGTAAGACAAAGGTTTTCAGTTACCTGTAATGGTGTATTTTGTTGCTGTTTCGAGTTAAAACAATAACGCCACCATAAACTACTTATGAAAATCTGTTTCTGATACAATAACTTATACCTTCCTGTCACATATCTCAAATTATTCACATCAATATTCTAATCCCGTCTAAGTTTCACCCCAGTGCCTCCCTTTGTAAATCGGACCCCTTGAATCCAGAGTCCTTACTAAACAAATTAAAGTACACTTGGCTTAGTTGTAGCGTTCAACTTATAACAATATATTCCCATGTGAGATTGTATCCAGAGGTTATAAGACGGTAAGAAAATGGTAACTCGTAGGAGAAGAACATGTATAAGAACAAATATGTTAAAGAACATTTTAAACTAATGCTCCAGACTCCTGGAACTTCTAAAAACCCTGCCACTTAACCTAGTAATGGTTTTCGGTTACGGAAGACGGGAGTGTAGGGAACGAGATTTTAAAACAGTGTTTTTGGAGTTTTAATATTAAAACTTTTTTTTTTTTGCCAAAATAAAAACGATATTGTTCTAGTAAAAGCATATCGTTTATAATTTTCTTCACGAGATTATATCAACAGTTCTTTAATATTTGTCATAGACACAGGGGAATTTGAACAGAAACCTTTAAAATTGAAGAAAGAAATTCCTGTTCAAATTCTACGATGCATAATACAAATATTCAAGAATCGTTGAGATAACTTTGTGTAGAAAAATAATCTACTAGAGTAATATTTTATTTATTTTTACCAAAGTAGACTTTAGTAGTCACGTGGAGCAAATTCGTAGAAATGAGAGGTTTCGGAGGAGGGGATTTGATGAACCCCCTAAAGAGGGTCTATTTAAAAGTAGGTCTATAGAAAATTGTATCGACTAAAGGTAAAGTAGCGTTTTCTAGTGAAACCTACATATACAAATTATCTTTCTAACGCCTTGACTCTTAATTATAAGAATCAAATAGCCAAAGCTATTATTTATGCTTTCAGTGAGGATTATTCCATCTAGATATCATATTTTGAAAATTGAAAAATGCCACGTGGATATGGGTCCCGGGTTCTATTCCCATGTCCAGGTGTCATTTTTAAATTTTGAGAATATCTTAATTATAAGTTAACGATGCTAAACTAAACAAAACAGGACTTACACGTCTTCCAAGGGCAGGTTAAGTGTGACACTCGCGTCCACCCCGTCTCCGTACTTGAGGTACCCAAACAGGCCAATGATAGCGTAGAGGAAGACGACAATCAGCATGGCGATGTTGAGGACTCCGGGGCAGCCCAAGAAATGGCCGGGATTCCTCATACTGTTCTCCAGGGGCATCACCTTCCATGTTTAACAACAATCACAGAATCATTTACTTACTCCATGGCAGTAGGAACTTGAGCCAGTCATATCCAGTCCACCTCATTACACCCTATCCCTATCTTGAGCTAGTTCCAATCAATCCACCTCATCACGCCCTATCTCTATCTTGAGCTAGTTATATCCGGTCCCCCTCATTACACTCTATTCCTATCTTTAACTAGTTATATCCGGTCCCCCTCATTACACTCTATCTTGAGCTAGTTATATCCGGCCCCCCTCATTACACTCTATCTCTATCTTGAGCTAGTTATATCCGGTCCCCCTCATTACACTCTATCCCTATCTTTAACTAGTTATATCCGGTCCCCCTCATTACACTCTATCTTGAGCTAGTTATATCCGGTCCCCCTCATTACACTCTATCTTGAGCTAGTTATATCCGGTCCCCCTAATTACACTCTATCTTTAACTAGTTATATCCGGTCCCCCTCATTACACTCTATCTTGAGCTAGCTATATCCGGTCCCCCTCATTACACTCTATCCCTATCTTTAACTAGTTCCATACAATCCCCCTCATCACACCCTATCTCTATCTTAAGCTAGTTATATCCAGTACCCCTCATTACACTCTATCTCTATCTTGAGCTAGTTATATCCGGCCCCCCTCATTACACTCTATCTCTATCTTGAGCTAGTTATATCCGG
>CABFVX010002282.1:0-13732 GCA_902151425.1 Timema shepardi | reverse complement strand
AACCTTCCCAATTCCTAATCCATTAGAGTAATTAGTAATTAAAGCGTATAACCCGAACGGGTAGTAAGACGCGGTGCTAAATATTATTAACTGGTGACAGCTAATAGAACCAGGGGCAGAATGGTCTCAAAGGCGTCACTCTAGTGTTAGACTGGTGTGCTGAAGACGAAGTGATCGGGGTTTGAATGCGAGCTGGGTCTACTGATGGAGGTTATTCCTAAATGGTTTCACACACTACGTCCATGCAAATGTTGGCAGATTACGTCTAAAATGCATCCTTCCTTATCCTTACGCCATTAGAGTAATTAATCATTTACATGAGTAGGTAACAAGACGTGGGGAGTGGTAAAAAAAAGAAGTTAGTCACGTGATGTCAATGTAGCCGTCACCAAAAGAATGCGTGAGTATATTTATTCAGAAAGAGTCAAGAAGTAATAATATAATATAGCGCAACTGGGCTACATCAATCGTAGTCCAGTAGTGGACATATTATCGAGTGCTAATGTACCGTTGCTCAGGGGGACGCCCGAATGTACTATACATCCTTTCCGTGGAGGCTCTTTCCATGTCCCGGTGAGATGAGGTGATATGATGGTTATAGTGAGTATGAGGGTGATAGTGAGTATGATGGTTATAGTGAGTATGGGGGCGATAGTGAGTTTGAAGGTGATAGTGAGTATGAGGTTGATGGTGAGTATGATGGTTATAGTGAGTATGATGGTGACAGTGAGTATGAGGGTGATAGTGAGTATGGGGGTGATAGTGAGTTTGAAGGTGATAGTGAGTATGAGGGTGATAGTGAGTATGAGGGTGATAGTGAGTATGATGGTGATAGTGAGTATGATGATGAGAGTAAGTATGATGGTGACAGTGAGTATGAGGGTGATAGTGAGTATGAGGGTGATAGTGAGTATGATGGTTATAGTGAGTATGAGGTGATGGTGAGTATGAGGTTAATGGTGAGTATGAGGTTGATGGTGAGTATGAGGGTGTGGAACTAGAACCTAACATAAGCCTAATCAACCAAACTCTGGTGAATGTTGGAGTAACTTCCCTTTGGAGAAAACTAGCCAAGGTACCAGGCGGGAAATCGGACCCGGGACCCCTAGGTACATAGCCAGCTTCACTGACGACTACACCACGGGGCCGGTTAGTCAAGAAGTGACGGATGGAGTAAAGGTACCGGTTTTGCACGGTTAAAGTTGGGAGTGTGCTTTGTTCTTGTTTTCCATTATGCGTCCGTCTTTATTCCGGTTGATTTGTTTTTATGTAGCGCCATTTCGTGACTGGAATCCAGCCAAAAGGTCATCACGACCTCAGGCAACAGAACATCAGTTTTCCCACCCATCATTTATGACGTCACGACGACGGGACCTTCACGAAAGTCATTCTTTGCCGTAGGGTCGCAAACCTTTTTTGGTTATGATGTTGTTATCCTCGTGAGGATGCAAGAAAGGTTTGAATACGTACAGTCTAATTTTCATCATAAAACAGCTTAAACGTTAGATATTAACTATTATTACCAATAAAATAACATTACTAATATAGTAAAATGTTATCAATATGGATAAAAAATTGTGTTTTTTAAAAAAAGTTCTTCCTGTGAAAATTGTATTGTATTTGGAGTCCTGAGTACAGTCTGATTTAAACTTCATATAAAGGGCCTTTTATAAAATATAAAAATTATATTTTTGCGACCAACATAGATAATATTTTACTATAGCTATAATATTAATGTTATTTTGTAAGTAACAACAAAGGATCTTATGAATTGACGTATGAATATGTGAAAGTATATCTAATAGCTCCTCTAGCTTTCAGATAAGGCACTGCCTTTGAAAATTGTATTGTGATTTTAAATAATTCAAGTATTTTTTTAGAAACTGTTAAACTAAACCAACTTTCTTTTAACTCGCTTTAGAAGTGATGAAATGGAACAGGTTAACAAGAAGATGCAACTTTTAATGACCCTGACACAAATAATATAGACAAATTGATTTATAAGAAAAATTACCCAAAGAATGCGAATGTTTTAAAACATAAAAAAAACAACTTGAGTTTACGTATGCCCTTGAGACAAACCTGGTACATTCGCGTCTGTAAAAATGGAAAAGAGTTTTATTGGAGAAATAATTTGCTTTCGGTATTTTACCTTGTCTTGTATTACAGAAAATTTTCTATCTCTAAAATAATATGATGTTATTATTAGCACCACGTATTACTACCTGTTCGGGTTGTACGCACTTACACTAATGTGTAGATTGTGAGATGAAATGGAGGACCTACAGTTTAACGTGGGATCCGAACCATGGTGGAGGCCTAGCATTCCACACATTCACAAGTTGTGATTAATACACGTCTTGTCAGAGGTGAAGGGAGGGTTTGGCAATCAGATGAATCTGTGTCGTGATAGAGGATTGAACCCCAGAGCCCCAGCACAAAAGTCTAAACACCTTATGTTCTTAAACATAGCAAACTAAATGCTATAACAGCAGAGCTATTCCTTCCTGGGGAAAAGTTGAACATTTTTAAGTTTGGTAAGCTAAATGCTGTCACTACATATCTCTTTCTACCTCGTGAAAGCACACAGCTCTAAACCTCGTCAAACTTAATGTTGTCACTAAAGATATATTCTTACCTGGAAAAAGCAGACAATCTATGAAAATTTACAAACTAAATTCTGTAATAAGAAATATCTTTTTATATGGAGAAAAAAAAACAGTATCCGAAGATTTACAGACTAAATTTTGTAGCAACAAATCTATTTCTTAATGGAGAAAGCAGACAATCTCTGAAACTTTTCAAACTAAATTCTGTAACAAAGACTATCTTTCTACCTGGAGAAAGCAGAAATCTCCAAGGCTTTGCAAACTAAATTCTGTAACAAAGACCTTCTCCGAGGCTTTGCAAACTAAATTCTATAACAAAGACTATCTCCGAGGCTTTGCAAACTAAATTATGTAACAAAGACTATCTCCGAGGCTTTGCAAACTAAATTCTGTAACAAAGACTATCTCCGAGGTATTGCAAACTAAATTCTGTAATAAAGACTATCTCCGAGGCATTGCAAACTAAATTCTGTAACAAAGACCTTCTCCGAGGCTTTGCAAACTAATTTATGTAACAAAGACTATCTCCGAGGCTTTGCAAACTAAATTCTGTAACAAAGACTATCTCCGAGGCATTGCAAACTAAATTCTGTAACAAAGACTATCTCCGAGGCTTTTCAAATTAAATTCTGTAACAAAGACAATCTCCGAGGCTTTGCAAACTAAATTCTGTAACAAAGACAATCTCCGAGGCGTTTCAAATTAAATTCTGTAACAAATACCTTCTCCGAGGCTTTGCAAACTAATTTCTGTGACAAAAACTATCTTCTCACCTGGAGAAAGCAGACAACCTCTGAAGTTCTGGAGGTCCGCTCTTGAAGGCGATCTCAGCAGTGTCAGCATAACTCAAAGAAGGGATCTTCTCCCGTTTACTCAAGACATGGGCTGAATGCACCTGTAGAGACAAACAGATTCACAATTTAGAAGAATGGTCGCTACGGGAATTCCTCGTAAATAGTAGTTTGTTATGAAATGCCTTGGATCCTTCGAATCCTTAGAGACATTCGAGTTTCAAGGATTCGAGAAAATATCAAGATATATATACTGAGTATTGGCGATTTTGTAAAAAATAATCATAGGAAAAACCCAACGTCTAGTCCTCATAACAATAATTTATCACTTAAATAAATACGTATAATATGTTAAATTGAATGGATTATAGAAATAACAAAATAATTATAACATTAAATTTTTATTTTTATTGCAACTTAAGAATAAATGTTATCCCACTTTGGTGGCTGCATGGTCTCAGGTGTCACTTTTACATTATAATAGACCACCGAAGACGAGGAGATCATGATTCAAATCCTGATTGGGTGTACCGAGGGTGTTTTTCCCCCTAAAATGGTTTTCCACTCTCCCTTCAAGCAAATGCTGGGTCACTTCCTCTAAATTCATCCTTACTCATTCCCAATCCATTGACGTAGTTAGTACATGGGCGTATAGCCCGAACGGATAATAAGACACGGTAATAAAAAAAAGGTTTATCATGTTTTTCAATGATTTGAATTTGAGAAGTAAAAATAACGATTAGGATTCGTGCTTAGAATTTGTAAAAACTCGATCTATATTTTATGGTACTAATCAAACATTCCATTTGAGTTTCTTTTAATTACAAAAAATTGTTAGTTTCCAAACCAATTTTGAAAACAAAAAATACGGAAAATCGAATCAAATATCACAAAAAAAATTTTTTTGGAAAAACTTAAATATTACATAGGAAAAATATACACCCATCTGTTTTTTGTTTTTTTCAAATGGATCTGATAACATTTCTTAACATTTATTCTGAAGATTTGTTTTCTGAGCAAATATTGCTTAGAACTAGCTTACTATTTTTTTTCTTTAGCACTTTGTCTTATTACCCATTCGTGTTATACGCTTATGCACTATTTACGCTAATGGCTTTAGGGATTAAGAAGGTCATATTTAGAGGAAGTGTACCCGTATTTGAATTGAGGGTGAGTGGAAAACCGTTTAGAGAAAACCACTCTCAATATACCCGAGAGAGATTAAAAACTCGATCTCCCCGTCATTGGCAATATACAGTAGCCCCATGGCTTCTTTGGTGCTGACTGACAGCTTTGAAAAGTTACCAGAACAAATCATGTATCCCTACACCGGACCATATGATCTGCAAAAACATGTGCTTAGCAGCTGTCACATCTGACAGTCAAAATTTAGGTATATACCTAAATGTTGACTGTCAGAAGTCAGCTGTGAGCTGTCAGTCAGCACCAAAGAAGCCATAGGGCTACTGTAGTCTACTGCGGGAGTAGATTGTTATACCATGTGACCACCGAAGTGAGTATATGTGTATCAGTAGCATTGTTGAGTGGCCAGCCCATTAGAATAAGGCCATTTGAAATGTCTTCTAAGTGCACCTACCTGCTCGCAAAGGAAAACTCGAGGCGTTTCAATACCATTGTTAATATTGTAATAGATATGAAGAAGAAAGTCCGGTAGTGTCGTAAGCATACCAACTCTAAAGGCTCCAAGGAGGTATTGACAGAGAAATATGACGCTAATAAGTTGTTCAAGTGTAAATGAGATAGATCCTCTTCTTGCGTTCTCTATTCTACAGGGTTGCAGAGAGTAAAAAGAACCATTAATATCTCTTACACGTGATGCCGACTGCTAGTCATTGTGTTCTTGGAAGATCACGTGGAAACATCATTTCGGCCTTGAAAGTTGGCAACAATTCTGAAGTTGCTGCGCCATTACAAATACAATCTATAACTACACTAGGCCTCCGGTAAGTGGGAACCATTTAAGAACAATATGAACTTTTTTTTAAAACACCGCGTCCTACTATCCGTTCGGGTCAAACGCCTTTGTACTAATTACGCTAATGGCTTTAAGGATTAGGAAGGTTACATTTATAAAAAGTGTACCCGCATCTGCGTGGAAAACCATTTTGAAATAACCAACCTCATTAAACCCGACTGAGATTCGAACCTCAATCTCCCCGTTACCGGGCGTCTAGTCTACTGCGAGAGTAGCACGTTAGACCACGCGGTGACCGAAGTGGTTTGTGTTGTTTTTGTTATTAACATTGATAACATTTTATTTTATTATTAGCTTTATTTTGTAGATAGTATTACTAATTATCAAGCGTTCACATAACTTTACGCATGAACACGTTAAAATAGATCTAGTAACTTTTATAGCTTTTAGATAAGGTTCTTAATATGAAAATGTGTCTGTACAGTTAAATTGAGGCAACGTAATATATTAGTGAAGTAAGCTATTTGGTAAAAATTAACTTTTCTAAGGATTATAAATCTAATAATATTAACCCAATGAATGTATACTTTAATGTTATCCTTAGTAAAAATAAACAAGCTACTATTGATATTTTATTGCTGTTGTAATAGCTAACTTTTATTTCAGTTACACCCCTTTGTTCTTAATCTATTATTATTCGATTTATTTTGGTCAAACAAATGTTTCTATATAAAAACTGGTGACCTGGCGGTCTAGGGGTAAGGTGTCAGACTTCCTATGCTGGCGGCCGGGGTTCGATCCTCGGTCCCGGCAATGATTTATCTGATTACCAAACCCTTCCTTCACCTCTGACAAGACATCTTGTGAATGTGAGGAATGCCAGGCCTCCACCGTGGTTCGGATTCCACGTTAAACTGTAGGTCCTCCATTTCATCTCACAATCACCCTACCATTACACATTAGCGTAAGTGTGTATAATCCGAACGGGTAGTAAGACGCGGTGCTAATAATAATAATATATAAAAACTGTGAAAACACTGCCCTTAACTCACTTTACCCTACACTATGACCTTAATTAGTACTATAGTAGTTCTATGAATAAAAAGATGCTCGATTTAATTAAGTCTTTAATTACTACGTTTCATTATAAACCGTTGTTTTTTTCTTATGAATTGTGCAATGTATTTTTATTTTTATTTTAGCACCGTGTCTTATTACCCATTTGGGTTATACGCTTATGTACTAATTTTATTAATTATTTTATGGATAAGGAAGGTTGGATTTAGAGGAAATGAGCCCAAATTTTCGTGGAGAGAGAGAGAGAGTAGGAAAACATATAGGGGAAACCACCCCCAATGCACCCAACCGAATTCGAACCACGATATCCTCGTAATTGGCAGTTTAATCTATTGCGAGAGTGACGCCTTAGACCATGTGGCCACCAAAGGAAGCTAGCTATACGTTATACATGGATATAAACCCAGCCTTGGGGATGATCCAACATACCAGCACAATTAAGGCGCGGCAGAAGGGAGCGCGAGTAGTTTTACAGTTTTGATAGCATTACATTATGTTGTCCAAAATAAATCAAATACTTCTCCAGTAGCAACCTAGAGTTTAGTTTTCTGCACATGTTAAAGTCAACAGATCTTGAATATCTGTCAAGGGTGTCCTGGAATTTTGTAAAAACCTTTTAAATAAAGATTTTTTTTGACAACATTCCAAGACACCCTTGACAGATATTCAATATCTGTTGATATTATCATGTGCAGAAAACTAAACTCTATGTTGATACTGGAGAAATATTTGATTTATTTTGGCCAAAAAATTTCAACTCTATAAAAACTGTAAAAATACTTGCGTTCCCTTCTGCCGCACCTTAAGGCCCTTGTCCCTGTCGAGTGCAATTCTAAAACCTGTTTTGTGGGATGGTGGGCGGGAGGGTGAAAGTCGTGGCGTGGCTTCACAACCGACCAAAGTATACTTCCACACCAACAAGACCAAATGGCGCTAACTACCGGACAGATCTTGTGGAAAAATCATACGTTTGGAAATATCAGTTTTCTCGAGAACGAGTGAAATTTTTATGTTAATATTTTCAACAACCATTCTAGGATAATGTATCGATGTTTATTAATTGTTACATTTTATTATTTTTTTTGTTATGAAACCAGCAGTTTTCTACTAAAATATGTCAATTGTATCGATATTTGATCACTGTTAAAATGATAGAGAAGGTGTGTATATAAAAAGTATAAAATAAAAAAAAAACATGCTTATATTCTTGAACAAACCCTTTCTGAAAATAAAATTGCAAAACAATAAACATTCTTGAAGATAACCGTTTGTTCCCGTGGCTCTGCGTTTCCACGCCAAATGAAAAGGGCCGATCGTCTTAACACCGGCTTTGTTTATTTCGGAGAGTAACATTCCTTCCCCCTGAAATCGTCCTACTGCGTGGCACCTACCAGAATGTGGACGCAGTGTGTGCACACGACGCCGATGATGAGGGTGAACACCATCCCGAACACTGTGCCGGCGTTCTTGAAAGCGTTGGGCATCGCCAGTATCCCAGTGCCCAGACTCCCCTTGAGCAGGTGGGCGAACACGCCTAGATCGCTGAGAGGAACACGGGCACAAGTACAGAGACGGTGACAGCAACAAATCGTAGATACAGTACAATTTTAGTAACTAATTATGTGAGGTATCAACTGGCTCTATGATGTAGTGGTATGTGCACCTATCTATGAGCCTTGGGGTCCCAGGCTCGATTCCCGGCTGGTACCTTGGGTATTTTTTTACCCGAAAGGGGAACTACCGTAACGTTCACCGAAGTTTGGCTAATTTGGCTTAAGCTAGGTTTGAGTGTTTCCACTGGTTCATAACCATCGTACTCACTATCACCATCATACTCACCATCACCTCATCTCATCGGGACATGGAAAGAGCCTCCACGGAAAGGACGTACGATTAGTAAATTCGGGCGTCCGGGCTACGAGGGATGTAACCTATACGCGCTATTATTATTATTATTATTATTATTATATGTGGTATTTAATGTGCACTTTTTGAACCTACTGATTATATCAGCACACGAGAATTTCTATGAGCGAGCACCAAAGGGCCTATCAATTTTGCCGGTAAAGGTATTTTCACATACCTTCCAATGTTCTTTTTACATGCCACAATCGACATGGGACCGACGACTTTACTTTCCTTCCGAAGGAAATTGTGCTATGGATTTTCCTCGCTCAAGAAAACTTGTCGACCTCAGCTTGGTTTAAGACCACGAGTATCGGGTCCGTTAAAAGAGCGATTTAGTTTGTTTTTTTTCCATGCGGAAAAGTTTTGTAAAGTTACCTGTTTGGGTGTTCCACATTTCTAAGTTTGAATGGGTCATACTCCCCTTTGTCGGTGGTGTACATTTTGGAATCTTTGGCATTGTCGGTTAGTTTGGTCCTGAAAAATAAGCACCCACAACTTAAGCTTAAGTTTCAAACATGGAGTTGAACTAATAACATAAAACAAAACCAATGAATAATTTAAGATTGTCTAAAATTGAAACTTCACAAAGACTCATACATAAAAAAAAAGTTTTAAATTGATAAAACTGCACACGTGTTTAAAAATAAAATAAAATTGTTTTTGTTTATAGTATTATAATGACCGCATCTGCAGTCTGGTGGTCAGAGTTTCTGGTTACAGATCCAGAGGTCTCTGGTTCGATCCCCGGTGCTTACAGAATCTTTCTATGAACCAGTGGTTCTGGCACGAGGTCAACTCAGCCTTGTGAGGACAAATGAGGAGCTACTTGGATTTTTAAAAAAAGTACCAGCTCCGGTCTAGAAAATGAGATTAACGGTTGGAGTGTTCGTTGTGTTGACAACATGACACCCTCTCTCCGGGGATATTGGCACTATCTTTGCCAACAGACAGTAGGGCCTCGATTGGTTTGATTATATTGAAGGCTGACCCCACGAAGTTTTTCTTAGCGTTGATATAGCAGTGATATAAATAGTGGAACAAAAAATAAATAAAAAATATGAAGGGAGTAGAGTCTCCGCCACCAATATGATATACTGATAATATTAGCTAGCTATCTTAGAAACCAGGAGAAGTGGAATTTTTTTTGTAGCTACATTAGTATTTGCGAAGAAAAATCCATCGTATAGATTGTATTATTATTATTATTATTATTATTATTATTATTATTAGCACCGCGTCTTACTACCCGTTCGGGTTATACGCACTTACGCTAATGTGTAATGGTAGGGTGATTGTGAGATGAAATGGAGGACCTACAGTTTAACGTGGAATCCGAACCACGGTGGAGGCCTGGCATTCCTCACATTCACAAGATGTCTTGTCAGAGGTGAAGGAAGGGTTTGGTAATCAGATAAATCTTTGCCGGGACCGAGGATTGAACCCCGGCCGCCAGCATAGAAGTGTATAGATTGTAAATAAATTTTCAATGCAACCAATATAAAACCAACTGGCTTGAAAGCAGTAAGGAGTGCTAAGCCATCACCTAAAGTTACCTGAAAGGTTGGGTTTAAAAATATAGATTAAAAAAACCTTTCAAATTGCGATAAGATAATTCTAAAATTAAATCTGCTTCACTTACGTTGAGTTGAAGTCGTCCATCTGAATTATGGAAAGCGTGGACGACTGTATGGATTCGGGATTTTTCGCCGCCATTTTGTATGATATTGATAAGAGAGCACTGAAACACAAAACATTAGTTATAATATTAATTAAATCGTCCATACAAAGAACATCAATCAATCAATACAAAAAGTGCTGTACTCAGAAATTTATTTTAACGGAGTGTTCTACCTGAGACCCCTCTGTGGTAGAGTGGTCAAAGTTCCTGGCTACAGATCCAGAGCTCCCGGGATCGATCCTCAGCGCTTTCAAATTTTCTATGAACCAGAGAATCTAGAATGGGACCAACTTAGCCTTGTGAGGACAAATGAGGATCTACTTGAATAGAAAAATAGCATATCCTGTCTATAAAACCGAGATTAACGGTCGGAGGGTTTTCTGTGCTGACCACATTACACCCTCTATCCAAAGGATTTTTATAAAACCTTAAATCCCTTTGGAGAATTTTTAAGATTTTTTCAAACTTAATTAAGATTGTATGTGTTATGTTTAAGAGGTATACAAAAATATGTTAATTATTTATCTAAAATATTGGAGGGTTCTAGCCTCCCAAATCCTCTCCTTCTTTATCTTTATGACTCTGAATACAGATATTTTGTTGTTGTATTGACTGAAATAAAATTAGCCTTAATTAGTTTGTTTAGATAGCTAATTTTTAATTTGTTATAACATAGTTAATCTGATACAATTGGATAATTCAGACGCTAAGGAGAGTAAATAAGTATATGTTAATTTAGATTTTAGGGGTGGTAGCCTATATAAGATACACAAAAATTATAACTTAAACATATGTTTATTATTATTATTAATATTAATTTTTTAAATGGTCTTATATCAAATTATTTTATGATTATTTACTTAAATCTCTTTGACATTTAAAAGTTTGGTGATAAAGAATTCGAATATAAGTCAATTGACTTACACTACTTGGCTTTTGAATGTTCCCAATGTATTACACAACATATACTTTAGGGGGGGAGGGGAGCTTAGCAATATATTTAAAAAAAAGAACAATAATATCAGTAGAAAACTTAAAAGCTAACTTAATTTAAGTTGATATGCCCAAATGTTACACATTAAACCCTAGCTTCAGGGTATTGGGTGACTCTTTGGACGTACCAATATACGAATACAGTAAAACATCATCCGGAACCGCCAACTGGGTCTACTGTGGAGTTTCTACCTAGATATTTTTAGCACCACGTCTTACTATCCGTTCGGGTTATACGCTTATGTACTAATTACGCTACTGGTTTTAGGGAATAGGAAGGTTATATTAAGAATAATTGTGTACCACTTCAGATAACATGGGACACCTACTTCAATAAAAAACAAGCTTACACAAAACATTGAGTTTATTTTGGTCAATAGCGTGATTTAGGTTTGAGGACGCCCTAGGCCCGAGACGATATGGCGCCCTTTTTTTTGTAACAGTATATATATATATATATATATATATACATATATGTGTGTGTGTGTATAAAATACCTCAAATACCCTCAAAATGGTACTATGTTTCGATAGTAAGAGCGCAATAAAATAAATTTTAAAATTTGGTCTTACAGTTTACAGAAAACCCAATCGATTTTTAATTTTAGTCTATCTTAAAATTTTTGGCGCCCCTCAAAATTTGCCGCCCTAGGCCCGGGCCTCACGGGCCTAAGCCTAAATCCGCTACTGATTTTGGTCCAAATGAGCTAGAGTGGTTGGCACTGATTTTCACCACCAGTTGGTGGGTGTCAATTCACACCGTTCACTTAAAACAAAACAACTCTGACTGACCACGTGCACCATATTAGGTCCTTACGTCAACTACCCGAACTACTTTTTCCCGCGGGAGAAAATATTCCGCGAGCCGGTCAGGCTCTCTCTTGGAGACTTAGGAGAAACACTGGGCGTCCGATGACGTAGAGTTGACACAATTATACCCACATTTGCGTGGAGGGAGAGTGGAAAATCATTTAAGGAAAAACCACCCTCGGTACAGTTGACCGAGATTCGAACCTTGAACTCCCCGTCATCAGCAGTCTAGTCTAATGCGAGGGCAGTGCCTTAGAACACGAGACCATCAAAGGGGGTTTCTTCTACCTAAATGGTTTCCCGATTTTCCTACCGGAGAATGCGGGTGAATTTCCTTTAAAATAAAATTTTATAATATTTACATTATTAGTCATAAATAGCTTCCAGACATTCAACGACTTAACTATAGTATATAGATTAGGTTTTCTATATTGAAAATTTGTAAATTTTGATACTATAATCCACGAATATCTAGAATTTTATAGCCAGAAAGTAAGACGTGGAGCACGGGGGAAAATAAGCATGACTTACCTGTGGTCATACGAAAGGATTGAAGTAAGCTGAAGTACTAAATACAATGTGTGTAACGTTACTTATCTGTGAACTTCAACGATAAGTTAGAGTTAAGTGCTTTATCATTCGGAATGATAGCCAACGAAATAGGAGCAGTGACGGAAAAACATTATTTGTGTAGGGGGGTGAGGGGGGAAGGGGGAGCAAAGAAAAATATATTTCATTTGGATGTCCCTAAAAACTATTTGGAATGGTCACTATTCCCCAATTTTTGAAAATTATATAAACATTTTAAAGTTATTTGTAGTAGTCCTCCCTTCAGCAAATTTTTGAAAATTGGATGCCTCTAGAAGCTGTTTCGAGAAGTACTTGCCTTTAATTAAGAAAGATTATATCCCTGCAGAGCCGTGGTTTTCAAATTGTGGTCCACCAACGATGTGCCAGGTGTGGTCCGCACATGGGACCACAGGAGGAAAATAAATTGTACAGCATAATCGTATTTGCTTTTTTTTCTAGCGCAACGTCTTACTACCCGTTTGGGCTTAACGCTTACCTACTATTACCGTTAATGGTTCTAAGGATTAGGAAGGTTATATTTAGAGAAAATGTATCAGCATTTGAGTGGAGGGAGAGTGGAAAACCATTTTGGAAAAAACTACTATCAGTACGCCCGGCCGTGTTTTAAATCTCGATCTCCCAGTCATCGGCAGTCTAGTCTACTGCGATAGTAGCGCGTTAGGCCACGTGGCCACCGAAGTGGGTTATTTTCGATCTTAAATAGTATATTGTAGTTTGATCTACTACTACCACTACTGTGTGTCCACCATAATTTGCTAGGTTTGATTATACTAAACATGTCTTGGGATGAGTAGAGGGTATGCAACTCATCATTATGTAACCTCTCCTCCCACGTACCATCATTCCTTTGTTGACCAAAAATCTCCCTAATCAACTTGTTTTAGATAACCTTAATTTTTTTTCATCATGTAAGGTACGAGACCACATTTCACAACAATAAAAAGCAACCGGCAAAATTACTGTTTGTTAATTACCACATGTCGTTAAAAATATACCAAACAGCCAAAGTATTTTTTTATCAAACATATGTCCATCCATCCAGCCCAATTTTTATCGATTGATTTAAAAAAAAATCAAATTTAAACACCTTTGTTTATTTAAAGTAAATGAACATGTACAAGAGTAGTGGATGAATTGACAGTTCTGGCGCACTTTCTCCCATAAGGTTAACATTGATCCTCCACCCTGAATGTGGAGGATCACTTTCTCTCGGTGGTGGATCACTTTCTCCCGGAGCAACCCCTGAGTCAAGATACTGCCTGTAAACATCTGTGAATGTTGCTGTGTATGTCCTGTTATCATGTTGATTGGTAATTAATTGTTGATTAGGGATGTTGGAG